>JAYRBT010000060.1:1924089-1938625 GCA_036023395.1 Myiotriccus ornatus | reverse complement strand
TGTCCCTCTGCCTTCCCCACCCTGTGCCCAGATTGGGGATCCCCCGAGAGCCACGGCCCAGCACCTCTCCCTAACAGCACAGCAAGCTGAAAGGGCAGCAAAACCCTCTGACAACTAACGAGAGAAAACAATGGGCCCCCACATTCTGTGTGGCTCCTCTCCCTGCCAGACTGCCATGAACTACAGCCGCGTGCTTGAAAATTAGACGGATTAATTATCGCTACAATTAGCGGTATCGTGAAGCATCTCTGGTGGCAGGAAATAATATTGTCATAAACTTGTCTAATTGCTCAATATTTTCAAATGAGCAGTTGAATCCACAGTTATCATCTTGATGTTTTCACCAGTGACATTGTAGGAAGGAAAACACAGAACTGATTAATTAGTTTTCATTTTAAGTCAGGCTAAACTCTGGCTCTCTCCACCACGTGCTGTCACTGCAGCCAAGACTCTGAAGCTCAGAGGTGGAAAGCACAGACATGGAAGGCACCAGCATCCTGGGATGCAGGGTTACTGCCAGCCTGAGCACTCTCACCATGCACCGAAGCCACAACAGTCTCTGCCCCTAACACAATCAGCTCTCATGTGCTTATTATGTATCAGATAATAGGGGGGCCTGCACAGCATTCTGTACAACAGCAGGTTTAACCGACTAATTTATGGCTTCAGAAGCAGTGGGTGTCCAATTCCATCCCATTCTTGGGGTTTCTGACAAGCCACTCCAGGCACTGCAGATCCAGTGCTCCAAGCTTTTCCCATTTTCTCGGTGAATTTTGAAACCAGAGCATGTCTCACCTTCGCAGTTCACTGCTGGGTGTCATGTCTCTGGCTGCATCCTTCAAGACAGCTTTAAATATCGATGTCTCACTTCACCACCAGGTCCACCCACTGTTTTTAAGCGGCTGGATCAAATTTAGGAGCAGTTCTGAGTTCACAGTGCAGTTCCCCACATCTCCTCGTGTTCAGACTGTTTCCTGAGAGCCGTGTGTGCAGCTCTGTCACACCCAGCTCACGGGCAGCTGGGGCTTGGCTCGGGTGTCCTGTGTGACACACACAAGTAACACGTATGTGATACATAAGCAGGACACAGGTGACACCTCTAGGGCCTCAAGCACTCAGGCTGATAGACCAGAAAGGTTTATTATACTCTCCCACCTTCCGGATTTGTTTCACCAACAAAGACGCACTGGCAAGAAGCAGGTCCAAGCTTAACTACATCTTCTACCCAATTTCCTCTTTAACAAGGCAAAGTAAATATATTTCTGCTTTGAAATTAAGAGCAGCAATATTCTTCTCCCCTATTGCTTTCTAAATGAAGCTCCTGAAGCCCTTTTTGAAGCTTCCCAGTTTCATTGCCAGACCTGCTCCCCCCCTGTGCTCGGGAGAAATGGATTAAACAAGCCCTTTGAAGTCCAGCTGCCCGTGAGCTGCTCTGGGGCCAGCTCAGCTCAGCTTTCTGTGTCTCCTGGAAGCAGGACAGCGGCCACCAAAACTCCCAGGGCTGAACCTGCACGTACAGCAAAACGCTGCCACGGGGTGAGCGCTGCAACCCCCGCGAGTCCCCGACAGCCAGGGCAGGCAAAGCCACCCGTGTCCCCTGCCAGCACAGTAACGGCCTAAAACACGTCAAGCATTGCACAACAGGCAAGTTTTGATATTGCAAATATTCATCTCCAGCTATTTCTAGTTAATGGGACAGAGCAAACTATCGAGAAAAATGGGAACATTACAGTAAAAACAACAACAAATTAAACTCTAATGCAATTAGAGAGCAATTAGGGATCTATCCTCTGGGAGCATTTTGAAACTCTGGGCCTTTCTCAAAATCTGATCTCTCTGCAACTTTATTCCTTTCTAGTTAATAACAAAGAAGTGAGAGGCACAGCTCCCCCCAGTCCCCTGCAAAACGCCATCTCCTGCTCTGCAGGAGCAGAAGGTGGTGGCAGGTAAGGCACTCACACCTCCAGGCTGAGGAAGACGCAGCTGTCAGCAGAATAGGGTGCAAAGGAGGAGCAGAAACCACCCCCTGTGTCTGCTGCAAACGCAAGGACCCAGATGCTCTTGTTCAAGGGTCGGGCTGAGCAGGCACGAGCAGACAGCAGAGCACGAGCGACCCTGGGAAACCCTTTGTTTTCCTGTGCACAGCTCCAGCACAAGCCACGGCCCAGAAAAACATGTATTTAATTCCTTTTGGCTTTTTAAATGTACTCGCATTTATGCCTATAAATAAGCACCTGCTTAACCAAAGCTCCCACGCTGGCTGCAGGACGGAGCAGGGCAGCCTTTGGGCACTGGTCCCTGCTGTGCCCTTGGCACAGCACAGGAGCCCTCAGCACCCAGAGGTGCCCCACGACCTGTGCACTGCCGGGGCTGCCTCCCTGGCACGCCAGCAGGTCTGCAAAGGAGCATTTGGCACAGCCTTCCCCGGAGGGCAGGGGACATGGAGCGTGGTGACAACAAAGCACCCTGGAAACCGCAGGAGAACTGAAACCAAGGGGCAAAGATGCATCGTCCCATTCAACCATCCCTCCACCCAGGCTCACCCACACGCTGCCTGAGGGTCACAGCAAAGCCTGGTTCTGTTAAACCTTCCTCTGGGGATGCAGACACAGTGAACATTCTCTGCAGAGGGTGAGGTGGCACCGAAGAAAGCTTCCTCCCCATTCCCTGAGGCTGCTGCTATTCCTGGGGGCAGCCCCATCTGCACTTCACAGCTCCAGTACTGCTCAGCAAGGGGTGATTTTCATGCTTTGAAAGGAATGATAAAGCTTCCATATGTCCTGCTACCTGCCCAGCAGCTGTTAGGGATATGACCCCCTCTGTGTTCAGCAGAAGAAGGCACCTGTGCAATGGAGGGAGGTGGGAACCTTGACCTTCATCCAATTCTGTACCCAAATTCACCCTTGGGGACATCAGCAGCCCTGTTCTGGCCTAGAAATTGGCCCAGTTCTGATCTCTCAAACCAGTTCTGGATCTCAAGTCACACCTCTTTCCTTGGGAGCTTAACCCAGATAAAACCAGACACCCAGATCCAAAGGTGCCCAGGGCACCCAGTGCAGGGACCAGCCAGGACCAGCCCCATGAGCCTCAGGACCCATCTCACACTGGAGCCATTTCCGAGGTTTGGGGAGCCCTCCTGACTCTGAAAGAACATCTTACAGTGGAAAAGGGTCTGCTTAGAGACTCACAGGCCTCAAAAAGCTGACAACTTTTGGTCAGAAGTTGCTTCTTGAAAAGGAATCATTCTCAACAACCCCCCACTGTTGCTGTCTCCCCTCAACCACTGACGTAGGGGATGAGGACTGTCTGCTGGGGGATCTGGGGATCTTTCCCCACCCCCTGCAACACACCTGCAGGGAGAGATGATAAATCCACAACCAGCCCAGCCACCAGCATTCCCAGGTAAACCCACAGGCAGGAAGCAGGGGAGAGGTGGTGCAGAAGCCATAAATCCCCAGAGAGAGGAAGCCGGCTGCTCGCTGGGAGTGAGGTGCTCAGTCAGCAAGGACCAACCAGCTGCACCAATTCCTCTGCAAACTGGAAGCAGCAAATAAACCAAATCCAGGCAAATATCAGCAAAATTCCTTACACAGTCACCTTTTCAAGAGGGCACAGCCAGCAATACTGTGAATAGCTGGGGAGGCCTCTCAGAGCGCAGCACACCTGGGAAAGTGAAAGGCAGCAGCACTGCACCTCATCCAGGCTGTCCAGGGCAGGAGAGGGCAGAGGAGGGCAGAAAACCCCGAGGGGGGAAGGCTGGATACGGGAGTAAAGTTAAGACTGAACAACTCAGAGCCAAGCAAAATGACTTCTGAAACCCCCCAGCTGGCCAGGCATATGCAGAATCGTGGTGCAATGTATAGAGAAGGATCAATTATTTGGAGTGACTCAGAAGTGACTAAGAATGATCAGATAGGATCGATTGTGAGGGCTGGAAATCATCCCAAATTTTGGAACGGTCCCACCCCAGGACATGGCCAAAAGGCAGGATCCTCGACAGGGATGCAGGAGGCACTTGCATCAGGAGGTTTTTAACCCACAGGTCTACGCTGTTCTGGGAGTAATAAGGGATTCCCGACCTCCTGTTTCTGATATAATCAGGGGAAAGACCCATTTTTACTGTAGAAAGCTCCTGTGCTGCCCCTCCCTCCTGTCCCTTCCTACAGTAGATGAGTCACTGTCTAGAACCTTTAGCAAAACACCTCTTACTGTTTATCAGGTCCCTGTCATTCCCTTGCCCACAGCACAGTGCAAGAAGTGTCGGGCAATGCTCCAGGTCACTGTCCCCTTCCTGTGGAAGGATGAGAGTCCCAAAGCTGAAGCCCCTCTGCCCAGAACCCCTCTTTCTGAGCTGCCCCTCCCCAGCAGCATCCCCTCTGCTCACCTCTCACCTTCTGGTATCAGTGGTTGTGTTTTGCAGAGGGACTGCACGTGCTCCTGCGAGAGCAAACAGCACAGCCTCATGCGGAAAATGCAAACTGGTGATTTTTAACTGTCTGCTCAACACTCTGCAAATCTTTTGCAAATCTATTCACCCACTACTGCGCACTCAGATAACTTCAGAATCGCAGGATTCTGAAGGGCAAAAGGAGTGAGTGACTGCCCCAAGGGCAGCAACCCGAGCATGATTAGCATCAGGAATCGAGGGGCACTGCCCAGGTCCGGTCTCACTAACCGAGGGATACGGACCCCCAGCAATCCAGACGGCTCAGGGGTCAGTTGCCAGAGATCCCCCACACAGCCCAAACCAGGTGTCAGGGACAGCCTTGGCTTGGCTCCGACCTACGGACAGCCCCAGTGCAACACGTGGGGCCAGACAGCCCCACAGCGCTGCACGGCCCGATCCCCTTCGCTGGCCGGAGCGGCCGCTGCAGTCGGTCAGGGCTGTCCCCGGGGACGGCGGCCCCAGCCCCCAGCTCAGCTGCCTCCCTGGAATCGTGCTTTTGCTCTCCACGACCTGCCGGCTTGGGAAGTTCTCCAAACTTCCCAAACAGCACAGAGAACAGGCTTGTTTTCCTGCGCCTACAGAAACGCACGCTCGCATCCCGCAGCGCCCGGAGCTCCCGTTCCCACGCCGGACCGCAGGGACGCCTGTGCGGAGTCCGTTCCGCCGGAGCCCCCCGAGCTGCACCGACCATCGGCACAGGGGCTGCTTCCCGGGGGTCCCGCAGCCGGAGGCCTGCCTGCCCCCGGCCGCCGCCTCACAGGTGGATACGGCATTCCGTAAAAACTCCGCCGGGAAAAAACACCAACAGCTGGCGCGGGGCTGGACCGCTCGCGGGGCGTGCGCGGGTCACCGCCGACCTCCCGCCGCGGGTCTGGGGGTGGCACGGGGGGCAGAGCCGCCCCACTCCCCGCCGGGGCGGACCCCCATCCCGGCTCCATCCGCAGCGGCGCCGGCATCGCCCAAACCGGCCCGGCAGCCGCTCCCAGCGGGTACCGGATCGCCTCCCACCGCCCGCACCAACGCCGCTGCCAACCGGCTCCGACTCCCCAGCAAACTTTCCTCCAACTCCCATCAACGCATCCCGGCGGCAGCGCCCGCTCGAGCCGGCGGGTCGGTGCCCGGTACCTTCGGGTCCGGCCGGTGCCTCCGGGCGCGGTGGCCGGTGCCTCCGGGGCCGGTGCCTCGGGCGCGGCGCGGCCGCTCCGGGCGGGCGCCGGGGCCGCTCCCGCGGGGCTCCGGGGCCGCTCCCGCGGGGCTCCGGGGCCGCGGCTGCCGCAGCTCCGCTCCCGCCGCTTCGGAGCGCCCAGGCCGAGTGCGGCGGGGGGCGGCGGGCGGGGCCGGGCCGGGGCCGCGGCTCCTCCCCGGCAGCGCCATTGGCTCCGCCGCGCTCCGCAGGGCCGCCCGCATCCCCCGCAGCCCCCGGCCCGCAGCCCCGCAGCCCCCGCAGCCCCGCAGCCCCCGGCCCGCAGCCCCGCAACCCGCGCCCGGCCGCCTCCCGCGGGGCAGCTCCGGCACGGGCAGAGAGCGATAGGACGAGGGGGAACGTCTTTGAACGGAAAGAAGGGAGATTTGGATCGGTTTTGGGAGGAGGTTCCTCCCCTGTGAGGGTGGGGAGGCCCTGGCACAGGTTGCCCAGAGAAGCTGTGGCTGCCCCATCCCTGGAAATGTCCAAGGCCAGGTTGGACGGGGCTTGGAGCACCCTGGTCTAGTGGAAGGTGTCCCTGCCCATGGCGGGGTGTTGAAACTGAATGATTTTTACTGTCCCTTCCAACCCAAGCCGTCCCACGATTCTGTGATTTTCCTCACTGTGAAAATAGAAGGATGTGCAGGTCTGATTTGCAGGGCAGAGGCTGTGAAGAGTATCACAGGCACCAGAGGGAACATATTTACTTACAGACTCATACTTTTGCAGATGACACACTCATTTTAATACCCTGGATTTGTGGAGTGAGCACGCCTGGCCTTGCAGGCACCTGCCATGCACAGCACACGGAGACAGCAGGAGGCAAGTCCCTGCACGGACAGGAATGGCTCCCTCAAAGCAGCGGGCGGAGGAGAGCAGATACCAAAGAGAACGGGGTGGGTTTGTCTTCAGCCAAAGGGTGATCATGGCCTCAGGGGAGGCAGCAGGCAATGAACAAGTGTCCCAGACCAGGGGCAGAGCAGAGGAGGGCAAGGCAGTAATCAGGGAAAAGAGAAACTGGGGGGGACGCAGGCCCCTGCAAACTGTACATAACAGGGAGACAATTCCTGATAGAGCACTATGCACATGGGAGTCTGTGACACAGAGCCAGGCTCCAACCAAACCACTCTGACATGCAGTAACAGCTGAATCTGGAAAGAGGGTGGATTTCCCTTACCTCTGTGCACAATATCCCCAGGCAAAGCCACTTGAGAATTGGAACTGATGGTCCTGGGAGCCAGAGGTGAGCACACTCCCATACACCCTCCCTCTGCCAGCACACACCTGCAGCAGCAATGTCATTTCTGCCTGCAATGGACTGCCTGGTACCAGGGAGGGTTTCTATCCCAGCTCTGCTGAATTAGCAGGCACCTCATTTGCCAGCAGATGAGCCTTGCAGGTGAGGTAAGAAACGGCGACGGGGTGGGGCAGAGAGACGTTGTGCTTCAAGCCCTGCGAGGTGACATTTCCAGGTGTACAGCTGTGCAAACAACCAGGACAAAGGCAGTTAATCTGGCTGCGCTCCACCTCCCTCCATCCCCATAATGTCCCTCAGCAGGCATGAGGGTGCTGGGTCTCTGCAGGGGAGGGGAGATGGCTTAAAGGCTTTGCAGCTCACAGCAGTGGGGAGGAACAGGGGCATAAACGTCTTGAATGCCAAGATTCACTTCCAAAGCCGGGTGAAAGTGAGCATGCATCATTCCCCGCCGGGACACTTGGCTAACCAGGGCAGTTACAGGGCTCCCCCTTTTCTCACCAAACTGCTCTGCTGTCCAGGTGTCAGCTTTGCCAGAGCCTGACCAAAATGCTGTGCCTTAAGCAACTCACCCTTTTGGAAAGCAGTTGTGGCACACATCCTGGAGCAATGGCAAAACGAGCCTGGGGCCTGTGAGAGCTCTGCAGGCACCCACAGCCCAGTCGTGGCTGAGAGGGACTAGGGGGGTGTTGGCAGGACCTTCAAGAAGTGAGTCCACATAGTTTGATTTGTTTCTGTTAAATATACTTTGCAGACAAAGTAAATACACTTTGTCTCAGGGGGTTTGTTTGGGCAGTGCAGCAGGTTGAGCTACACCACTGCTCTTCTGCTACCAGTTACATGGGGCCTCACCTCAGCAGTGAAATGGACTTTAAATCACCCTCTATCACACAAATATTAGAAGAGAAAAGACTTCACCAACAAATTTTCCATTTCCAGCTTAATCGGCTTGACGGCAGTTTTACAAACTATCTGAGCTGTGATGCTTCATGATCCTGCTTGGCTCTTTAGCTGTAAAAAAGTAAGTGCTAAGGAACATTTAACTAAGCCTCCAAAACTGACACAAACTCCTTAGAGCTGCCACCTGGAGTCTCAGATACTTCAGTGCTAAGAAGGGCAGATCAGACAATATTTGCAATGATGCAGCTGCCATCGAGGGAAGAGATAGCTCCTAAATCTCTTCCTCACATTTTTTTTAGGATTATGTAATTCCTGGGAGCATCCCATGCTCCCTGGTAATGAATGGCAGTATCGACACAAAAAAATGTTGGAAATAATGTTGAAAATTCAGCTTTTGCTCCCTCCCAGCACCCTGCAGGGCTCAGGAATGTGTTTCCTGGCCCTGAGCTGGGCTAACTTTGGAACAACCTGAAACACATCAAAACAAGGAGCTGTAAAGCAGTAGCTGTGATTGATTAATCACAGTAGTGAAGCTGAAGGGTTTGATCATTTTCAAAAGCTCTTTAACATCTTATTCTCCAAAGAAGGAGAGGTTACTGCAGCCACAGAACAAAGCAGAGCACAGACTGGAGCTGATTCCTCCCTGGAAAGGCTCTGGACATGCTGTGCTGCCTCGGACAGTGCCTCTGGATGCAGAAGATCAGGACAAATGAATGAACGTGCCGAGCTGATGCTGGCTGGGAAGGAAACACTGATGATGTCTCGGGCTGGTTCTGGAGATGTTCCCATGCCCCCTGCACAGGCATTCCCCTCCCAGCACTCACAACCTGACCCTGCACACACCCTGAGCCCGATGGACACAGCACCCTGAGCCAGCACAGGAGGCACCCACAGCCCTGCAGCCGAGGGAGGGATTGAGTTTCGCATCCAACCTCCCTGCCCAGAGCAAGCTCACCCTTCCCTCCCACACACATTATGGCTATGAATTATTTCAGATTCCTTGTATTTTTATGGGAACTCTACTTTTTTCCCTTCCATAAGAAAAAATCCATTTCTCTCCAGTTTTCCTCTGGTGGGCAGTCACGCTGATTAATTTGCCTCTTCTACCAGCCCTGCTTCCTCCCAAAGGCCAAGCTAAGCACTGCCCATGGCAAACACGTGGTCCAGTAACCATCACCCCACAGGGTTGCTCAGCAAAGTATTTTTCAACCACCAATTAAATACAGACCTATTATCTGGTCAGCAATTAATTGGCATTAATTAGGGTGTGCAGGGATCCAAGCCCCTGCAAGCAAGGCCAAAGGCACAGCCCTCTCCCAGCACAGCAGCATCTGAGGGTTCCCCACATGGGACCCTCAGCCTCGGGGCAGCAAAGAGCCCTGAGGATAACAGAGAACCAGGCTCTGCAGGACTATCGATCTGCCCTTGCCTGAAAGCTCTTTACCCTCCTTTCCCCAGGGAGGAAAAAGAGAAACCTGCTCCTTCAAAGCCATTTTCTTAATCAGCAGCCATGGCACAGGTCAGGGGCAAGGCAAAGGCACTGGAGGAAGGGAAACAAGCAAAGGGAAAGTAATACTCAGGTTTTTCACAAGGCATGGGGAGGACCAGCTCCTGTGGGCGTTCACAGCTCAGTGCCTGCACATCAGAGCATGCCAAAGGGCACTGCAAAACCTGCCCAAGCACATCAGCACCAGGACTGGGTGTAGGTCACCTTGTCAGATGGAGGGGGATTGCTGCAAGGAGCTGCATCTTTCACTTTAAAAATCTACTTTCTATCTCAGTCCAGTAAAACAATTGACATGTGGTGAATGCCACACTATCCAGGGGACACCATTCCAGACCTTCCCCTGGAAAGCCTGTGGATTCAGAGTGAATTTTGAGGAGAGGAGAAATGATGCTCCACTGTGCAATGCAGCAACATCTGGTGTTCCTCTCCGCATGAGCTGTTTCCCTTCCCTCCCTTGGGCTATACTGTGCTCTCCAGGTTCCATTTCCTGCACTGGCAGGCATGGGGGAGGGAGGAGGAGAGGAAACCACAGGAAAGGGCACAGTCACCTGTGCATTGTTTATGAGACATCCTTGCAGCAAACCCTGCCTGAACTGGGGCCTCCTTTCCAGTGCAAGGTGGGACAGAGCAGCTGCTGTCACTGGTGCAAGAGGCTGTGGGCAGGTGAGAGCTTCCTCTGGCTCTGCACCACTCCTCTCCCAAATCCAATTCCTGTGTCAGACAAGAGCGAAGATGGCAGATTGACACAGAGCACAAAGCAGTACCGGCTCAGGGCACAGCAGCTCCTTGGCTTATCTGGAGAAAGGAGACAGAGGCTTGAGCAAAGCTTCGTGTCGGAGTTGCCAAACCCTGCGAGCACACGAGGGGCTGCCCGGCCGTCACGGCGCAGCCAGAAGCCCACCCGAGCACTGCAGTCCCTGCTCCTTGGTGACACCCACAGCTCAGATTCTCGTCTGAGGCACGATGTCCTTTGGACTCCTCCTTTCCTGACATTCAGCAGTGAAATCAGGGTGGACAGCAGCAGGTTCTTCGCAAAACGAAGTTTGCTGAGCGTGTTGGAAATACTCCGTGCTTCGTCACTGAGGTTTGTGGGCCCTCCTGCCAGCTCGTGCTGCTTGAAACAACCTGAAGGAGTGGCTGACCCGGGCTCCATCACGCTGCTAAATGTGCCCGCAGGACGTCCCTAGATAAGTTACTTTGATTTTGTCTGTTCATCCCCAACTGCAGTTTTTAATCCTCAGGATAACAAAGGCTGATCCGCAGCCGCCTTCCAGGATTTCCGGCTCTGGAAGAGCCACGTTAGCTCTGTGCTAGAATTGCAGCACCCAGGGAGCTTAAACAAAGAGCCCCAGGCAGTCCCAGCCTGAAACACTGGGAACAATTCCATCGTTCCCAGAGAGGGGAAGATGTTTGGAATTGCAATTTCTGAGGTCACCTTTTATCATCCAGGCTCACCACAGGCACAGCACAGAGCCTGAGTGCAGCTCCTGACAGCCAAAGCCAGCGCTGGCATCTCCTGCAATGCCGAAACAGCGGGTGCCCCATCCCCAACAGGTCCTCTCCCTATCCCTGCTGCCCACCCGAGCAGCAGCAGAAGGGAGCAGCTGCCCACTAGGCCCCTGTGAGAGGGATTTCAGTCCCGTCACTGAGGAGGGCAAGGCTTGGTCCACTAATCTCAGAGGCTAAAATAATTTTCTGCTCTCTTCTGAGAAATCCTCCCAGCAAAGCCTGGAAGATGCAGCGAGCCCAGACAGAAACATATTTCCCCTGTGGTTACGCCGCTGCCTGGCTGCCAGCACACAGACAGGCTATTTGTGCCTCGCTAGGCAAAACCCAGTGAAGTGTTTAACTTGACAACAGAAGCGTTTCTCCGATCGATGCCACCTCAGCTGACCCCAGCACAGCACCGCGGGTCCCCCAGTTCCCCACTCGCCCAGCTGCCTGCAGTGCTCCACTGCCCAGCAGGGGCTACCTCCTCGCCAGCTCTGCAGGCTCCTCACACGTGTCCAGCCTCCAGCCGTTCTCCACTGCAGCCTCTTTTCTGCTTCAGAAAGTTCCTCCCAGCCCTCCTGCAGAGCTGCCCTGGTGCTGGGAACGAGGAGTGGGCAGTGGGGGGCTGGCACCAAGGCGAAGCCCAGGCGCTGGGAGATGATGGAGCCCCTCGAGTGGAAACATTGGCTCTGGCACAGGGAAGACATGGACCTCAGCCCAGGCTGAGCTGCATCTTGGAAGCCTGTAAATAGCAGCTTCCCTGGCCCGTGACTTACTGAGCACGGCCAATGCCCCAGTTTCTCCTCTGGCTCAGGGACCAACCTCTGCTCACACCACCAGCATCAATCTGGAGTTAGAGAGCAGCAACACACCGAGTGAACAGGTACAGCTGCCACAGGAGTCCCCGAGCGGGAGGAGAGGTGAGTATTGGGCCCTTACCTGCCAAAGCATTCTGAAAACTCCCTGATAGCTGAGCCCAGGTGTGAGGAGTGTGGGGTGGGATGTGGGCACAAGCTGCCCACAGCGATGGGAGGTGCAGACCAGCTGGGCAGGCACCCACAAGAGCCTTCTTCCACAGGCAGGACAGGACCCTCAAGCCTAGGATGGTGATAGTCTGCAGGGGATGCCCAAAGCAATCCCCCACGGCCAGCCCAGAGGGTGATTCCTCGGTCAGAGGAGGCAGTTTGCGCCTACCTGCATATGGCCAGAGGGGGAAGTTCCCTCCCAGAAGCAAATTACCTTCTTGATTTGAGCCCCACAACACACATGGCACCAGAAGCAATTTCCATATCCACCCTCGCCTCACGTGCAGGGTTTTCTACCTTGCTATAAATAGTTTCTAGCACTGCTGAGCAAGGATTAATGACTTTTCTAATTATACCACCATCAGTTGGTGACAGGGGAATGATACTATGCAGATGTCTGAGCCCACTCACACAGCATGGCTGGATTGCTCTGTGCAGAACATACCTGTACGTCACCTCTGTAATCCCAAGGAATATCAAGTCATAAGTGCAGGAAAGCAAAAAATAAAATTTAAAAAAAAAAACAAAACGGGTCTTTCTTAATATTAAATAAGAGACATCTGGAAACCATACATACAGTGCACTCAAGAATTTCTGTAGAAGGGCTCTTACTTCAGAAAATGCTAATGACAGGAAAGTGCATCTGTGACACCTGATGGGGTTTCAGCCCACCCTCTGCTGTTTAAGTTTTCCCACTCATGACAGCGTGAACGAGGTGCAGTTTTTGGAGAGGAGAACGGTTATCTCAGTGCCAAAATAACCTTTCATTTTCTGAACAGTGGATGGATATGGCAATAAACATTTTCTCCTGAGGCCGTGGCAGGTGCATTGTTTGCCTGGGAAAATTACTGGAAAACTTAACAGCCAAGGAGCACTTAGCTCAGCAGCGCAGCGGGTGCCATCTGCAGGGCCCCAGCTCCCCTCTGTGGCCCAGGCTCCAAGAGCCAGATTTTGCATCCACTGTACAGAGGCTGAGCCCTGCTCAGCAGACTCTGCTGGGCTCCTGACAGAGCGGTTCTTCGCAAGAGCCATCAGAAAGGGAAGGATCAGGCAGATTCCTTTGCCCAGTCGTGTGGAAACGATCCAAGTCACTCCTTGCAGCAGAGATCTGCCTGTGTGGGGTCTCTTTTACGGCAATAACAATCCTGTGAGTTCCATGGGGCAATACCTGCGTGCTGCAGTGCAGGTTAAGGGCATTGCTGTGGGTTTTGGGGGGAAGCAGGTCCATGTGCCCGGCTCCCACATGGCTCTGCCCACCGGCACCCTCAGGGTGACACCGGGAGGGCTGGGCAGCCTGGGAGGGCTGCACTGCTCTGCCTTGGAGCCAGGCAGGCACAGCCCAGCCCAGCCCAGCCTGGCACCACCGCTCCCTGCCCCTTCTCGGGGAAGCTGCGGGGCTCAGCCCTGGCCCCCATCGCCGTATGGCCACTCCTGTCCTCCGGCTCTGGAGCGTCGCTTCGCTTCTGTTCCACCGCCAACCCCGTCAGAGTGCCCCAGAAACCACTGCCGCTATTTTTAGAGGGTTAACAAGTACCTCGAGGAAAAAATAATCCACTGGTACGTGACTCCCTTTCAGTCCAACACTCAACAAACGGCCACAGCCTCAGTCCAGCAGCTGTGGAGATGAAACGAGACTGATGAACTCCATCTACCCGCACCCACCTGCCCACAGCAAAGGAACACGAGAAAACAACCAACCTTCTCTTTGGTTGCCAAGGTTTCTCATTTTTATGTATAGCTATGTATATTTATAGTGCCCCTTGCTATCAAAAATGAGCAAAGGGAACAGCAGATAAGACAGCCCGGCAGGATTGTTTCTCAGCAGAATGTTTTTCACTTTCCACGAGGCGTCAGCAGCTCTTTAAAGTCTTTTTATTACATTCTGCATTAGATGCAAAACCATATCTCAAAGACACCTTAACTTTGAAAAAGCAAAATGCAGATTCTGTACTGTGCCACCTGCAAACACGGAGGCACGACCCACATTAAAGAAACTTGGCAAGGAAGGAGGGAGAGAGAGAGGGAAGGAGAGGGGGATCTCTGTGGACGAGACAGGGCCATTTAAAACACTTTAAAAACAAAAGGTCAGGGGGAAATCGCTGCCTTCCTAATTATAGCATTCGCTCTCATCTTGTCAAGCCACAACTCTGGTTCCTAATTTAAATTGTTGTTAAGCCTTGCTGCAGGCCCCATAACTGAGTGACTTTCGTTAGGATGACCTGTTCTCCAGCAGGGAGCTGAGGAGCACATTCGTATCGGGGATGGGGCAAGGAGAAACAACACATGGAGCTAAATAAGGATGCAGATCACAGGGGCCGCCCCCCCTTTTCACAGGGTCTTAGTTCAGTGTACTGTGCCCACACAGCAGGCTGCCCTGCCCTGCAGCCGTGGCTGCCCCGGGGGCGTCAGAAGAGCACATTACCCCATTATAAATAACAAAACTAATACAATTCCACAAAGGCCCCGGGCTGAGGCGAGCAGGACCAAGCAGCGCTGGCGCGGGAGAGCCCCCTCACCCGAGGGGCGCACGGGAGGGTGTGGGGGGGTGGTACCACCGCTCCGCCTCGCCCCGATGCCGTTCCCGGGACAAACGCGCCACCGCGCGGCTTTGGGGACGGATCCCGGGATCCCGCAGCCCGGCGGGGACAGACCCCGGGATCCCGCAGCCCGGCGGGCACAGATCCCGGGATCCCGCAGCCCGGCGGGCACAGATCCCGGGATCCCGCAG
>JAYRBT010000060.1:1891382-1922648 GCA_036023395.1 Myiotriccus ornatus | reverse complement strand
CCGATGCCGTTCCCGGGACAAACGCGCCACCGCGCGGCTTTGGGGACAGATCCCGGGATCCCGCAGCCCGGCGGGGACAGATCCCGGGATCCCGCAGCCCGGCGGGGACAGATCCCGGGATCCCGCACCCTGGCGGGGACAGATCCCGGGATCCCGCAGCCCGGCGGGGACAAATCCCGGGATCCCGCAGCCCGGCGGGGACAGATCCCGGGATCCCGCAGCCCGGCGGGCCGGGGGGCTGCGGGGCAGAGACCCCCTGCCCCGGGACTGCCCCGCAGCGCGGCCCGCCCGGGGGTCCCGGAGTGCCGAGGGTCCCGCAGCCCGTCAGCAGGAGGCACCACAACCTAAGGAAGATGGGAACCTGGAAAATCCCCGCTCGTCCTCGGAGCCGCCGCCTCCGGAGACGGGGACAGGGAGGCTCCGCACCCCACCCTCCCACCAGAAACAAGAAAACGCCTCTGGCACCAGCTCCGGGACGCCCCGTAACAGGTCACAGGATGGTATTGCGGGACACGGAGTCGTGGGATCACAGAAACGTGGGATCAGAGAATCATGGAATCACAAAAGCACTGAGGTTGGAAAAGACCCTTAAAGACCACCAAGTCCAAGCATTACTCCGGCACTGCTGCGACCAACACTGAACCCTGTCCCCAAGTGCCACCAGTGACAAGGCAAATGAGTTTCCTGTCTCTGTGATTTGGCCCCACAAATTCCCAGGGATTTGAGGGTCAGGGGTGCCAGGCAGGGGGATGAGCACCAGAGTGATCTGAGTCAAAAGCTGAGGTGTGATCACAGGCAAACTACATCTAACAGCTCACGCACTTTCCTGCTGTTACACAATTCCTCCTCCCACGTGCCTTAAAGAGGGAAAAATGCATTTTGGAGGGTCGAGCATAAACCAGCAGGTTTGGGGCACTCTGCCCCTTGCCCTGGCAGCTCACCCACAGCCCAGCACCTCTCCTGGCCAGCCAGCACCCCACCAGGCTCCAGCAACACTCACACCTCTTTCTTCCCAGCACAGTTACTGCAGGAGGAGCTCCTCTTATTCATAAAGTAAGGTGATCTGCAGGGACTTAACTTTGGACCCCATCCCAAAGAAGAAAGCAGGAGCAGATCAAATTCTTTGCCACTCTGGAAGACACAACGGTGCTTTTCTGAGACTGAGCTGAAGAAATTTCAGTATATGCAGGCAAACAATGAACCTCCTTCATATTATACACGCTGCTGTCTGTCTTCCCTTTAATTCAGTCATCTAATTGCAGACAGTTTGGTTTCTAAACTGTAATCTGATATTTGCACTAAAGTGATACAAGTATCTTGCCTTTGAGTCCCTTTTACTCTGAGGAAACCGTTCAGGTATTGAGAGATGCTTATCAAAGAGCAGGAGCTCCAGGTTCCCAGCTGGAGCTAAGTTATTCTGCCTCCAGGAGAAGGACCTTCTTCAGATGGGAAAGGTACGTGAGACCACCTGGATAAGCAGAGGATGCCCTTCTCCTTCCCAGGAGTATCTTGTCCTGTACCACACCGGTGCAGCAGGAGCTAAGGGAGCACTACAAGGACACTCAGGAGAAGCCTCGGGTAAGACAGGATCACAATAGGCAACAGGGAAGGTGTAATCACAGAAAACTAAGAGCTTCAAGGATCAGATGTGGCTTGTGCAATATTGTGTAGGGATTTTGGAAGTGACTCAAGTTCTCAGCTGGACCCATCTGTCTGCTCCTGCTAGATATTCATATCAGAATCACTGTTCCACCTCTGAGTGAACAGAAGGGCCACTGAAGAAAAACAGGGTGGAAAAATGAAACTGGGTTTCAGTTCTCCCAGTGTACAGCCTTCTCTCACAGATTTTCTAAGGCAGAAAGCCCCAGTTACACAAGAGTGGGGAAGTGTTTGGGGCACAGAACCAGCAGAAACAATGCAAAACATTACAGCCACAAAGGCAGCAAGAGGGTCCCCAGCCCCGTTGTGCTGGGACTCACTCAGCCACTCTGTCAAAAGAGAAACAATGGCTTGTACCTCGCCAGCACAGCACAAATTCCAGACTGCCACCTGGGAGTGGTCCCTGCGCTGCCAACTGCCAACCACGGAGCCAGGCTGGTCTGCTGGGAGCTCACCATCCATCCGGGGAACGAGCACAGCACTCCTCTCTGCGGGGGAAGGAGCAGAAACAGCCTCCTCTGGGTTGTTATTCAGTCATCTCCAGTCACACGTTCCAGGAACTGTACTGGGATGAACTGGGAATTCCTCCTCAGCTAAAGCAAGGAGGGAGTGCTCTGCGTTGGGACAGCACTTGGTGTACTCATCTCTGCCAGCCCTACCCTGGCAGACACCCCATCCGAGCACACACGGTTTCTTAGTCCCAGCTGAGCACAGAAATACCCTGTCCTGGGACCTGCATGTTGTATGGACACCCCAAAGGATGTGGGAAGGATGCACCCACACGGGATTAGGCACTGGCTCTGTGCTGGACGGGAAGGAAACAGCCGAAATGCAGCTGAGCACAGCTCCTGCTCACATCTGAGATACAGGGCAGAGCCACCACTGAAGGTTTAGAGGTGATGCTGTGCTGTGCTCTCGGACACAGGGCACTCCTGTCCCAAAAAGCTCTGTATCTGATGAACTTGGCCAAGTAAACTCACAGCATCGCTGCCCCGGCGTTGTGTAGGATGATGTGCCTGTCAGGGCCCCATGAGCTGCAGGAACAGCCCCCAGCCATTGCTCCTGCCCCAAAGAGCACACTCCCTCCTCTGCCAGTCCTTCCTGCTGTCTGACCCTGACTTTGCCACCAGCTGAAAGTCCCTCTGTCAGGCCTTGCAGGGTGGGGATATCATGCCTCAGCCTAAAGGTGATAAATACAATTCTGTGCCAGACACATTGGGTTTTGTTATTGATGATGCACATTCCAGCTTTGGGAAGTTCTTGGAATCCTGGTGTTCATATTTCTGTTGAGATTTATATCCAGGAGAACAATGCTCTGTTATAGGAGGGCTTCACTCTCCCAGACATGCCAGTAATTCTCAGCAGTTTTTCCTGAACTCTTCTCTGGCTCCACACTTTGACTCATTGTCTGTTGTTGCACATCTGTCAGGCATAACAAGGAAAGCTGTGTACTCACCTCATGCATGCAAGGGAGTCTCTCCATGCACTGAAATGTCAGGGCTCTGCTCCTGACCCCCACAGTGCCATACACGTGTGTAGGAAAAGCTGGTGAGAACTCAGGTGGGGCAAGTGGATGTCGCTCTGCCTCCTTTCCACAGTCCTTGCTTAAAGGTGAGGTCCCTTAAAAGGCACGAATGTACTCCCATGCCACAGCAGTACCTGAACCACAGCAACAGGACTGCACGGTGCATCTGCACTACCTTGCTCCTGTAGTTCCCTCAGGTCCGGGGTGGATCACTGTGTCCCCACGCCCCTGCCAGTCACTGCAAAGTTGGTCATGAAGTTCTGCAGTCACTGCTCCAGCTCAGGAGAAGTCAATGGGATCTGTCTCACCTATAGCAGTGAGACCTCAGCATTGAGCGAAACCCCAGTGGAAGTTGCCGGAGCCGGGCCCAGCCCGCACCTCCTTTGTGAGCGACCCACTGTCAGAGAGGGTTCGACTGTTCCAGTGCTGACTGTTTTACAGCAGGGAGAATGTTTTCCTGTGAGTAAATGGCTGTGAGAAGCTGCTGTAAACACCACGCTCAGAGTGCAAACAATACAGAGCCAAATATTACCTGTCACGACACACTGCCAGCCTCAGCCCACGCATTTGCCAGGAGCTGGCGGGGGCAGCAGACACCTGGCTGCTGCTGTTTGGTCAACACCACCACGGTAATGCTCCAAAGGAAGGGAGAGACCACAGCCCTCTGCTATTTGGAAAGAAAAACATGCAGACAAATCACAGAGCTTTTCTTAATGCTGCCATGATATACAAATAAGAGGCTTAAGTATAATTATAGGTTGTTTAATCAGTGTGAATAAAGAAATATGTAGTAATTGATGCCATATTTTATAAATATCCTAACTGTTTAAGAAACTGAAAATGTTTTCAAAAGAAATACTTTAGCATAATGATTATAAAGCCCTTTAATGAGAGTGAGCTGCTTTCTGAAGCCAGTTTTAGATTCAGGCTCATGAACATAAATAGAGTTAATTGCCCTTCTGTGTGAGCTGGATGTTAGCACATTCCAGCAGAGCATGCATTTTCCAAAGTGCCAGTTCCAACACATTCCACCCTGTGCAATTTCTGCCTTTCTGCAGAGCACAGAGAACGGGCACATCTGGGCAAGGGCAAAGTTAAGTGCTTGTAGCACTGAGCCTTGGAGATGGATTGAGACATCAACTGCTGGCCCAGATGTTAGCTGGATATTCAAGTGCAAATGCGTTTTTTCTGAATTTACCCCACAAGGGAGAGCACATTGATGTGCAAATGGAGATGGGGGAGAAGGGATGCCGCTGATGGCTCCTTCCCTCTTCCTTCTCAAAAACTGCAGCTGCACTGGGGCAGAGCAAGGGGATCATGCTCCTGGTGAAAAGGGGAAACCCTTCTCCAGAGGCAGCTTCTCAGCTGAAGGTCCCCCCAGGCAACCCACAGGTGCAGGATGCTGACACTGCTGGGAGAGGATGCTCAGGGAAAACTGCCAGTGCACACTCTGCCTCTTCCCTGGAGTGCCCCTCCTGCCCTGAGTGGGTGGCAGGACAGAGCCTGCTGCTCCAGCCATTCCCCAGCCCCCTCTTCCATTCCAGTTGTCCATTACAGTCCCTCTGTAATCCCATTTAGGCCACAGGAACAGTGGTGAGGGATGTTCCTCCCCCAGGCCATGCACAAAGCTCTATGTCGAGTTATATATGAAAAATGCGAAAGAAAATACAACTCTACCCAGAGAGCTTACGGAAACAAAGCATCTACATCTCCAAAAGTAAATACCACCTCGGACTCGGTCCTACGGGATGAAAATAGGGAATACTCTGTGAGCAATGCTAAAAATAACAAAAGTGTCCCCATTTGGACACGGCTCCAGGGCACGGCCCAGCGTGATTCCCAACTGCCAAGTCGCAGCCCGTGCAGATGACCCGTGTCAGAGGCTGCCTCGGAGCACAGCACTCCCCGGGGTTTTGGGTTTCTGCCCTTAATGAGCTGGTGATGAGTGACCCTCCCTCAACCCTCCTTCGCTCCTGGGCCTTCCCTCTGGAGTCAGGCAGAACCGTTTCAAATCCAATTTCCTCTCAGGGGTTTTCTGAGGCCGGGGGTGACGTGCACTGCTGAGCCAGCACAAGCCCTGGCTCCCTGCTGCGGCCTCGCCACCCAGCCCAAGTGTCTGTCACCCCATCGGGTGGCCACGCGCAGCACGAGTGGCACTTCTGGGTCCCAGCTGACTGCAGTGCAAATGCACATCCCGAGTCTGTGCTGTGGAACGATCCTGCAGCAGAGCTGCAATGCTGGGATGCAGCATGAGCTCCAGCTGGGTCGTGCTCTGACCAGAGCCAGGCTCTTCTAGACCCTTGCAAGGGTCTGTGCTCTCGGTCATCAGCAGCCCTACAGCTTGGGGAGCACGGCAGTGCGTTTGGCTCCACGCCTGAACTAAACACTGCCCCATCCATCAGCAGCTTGGCTTCTCATTCATATGATGGGCTTGATCTTGAAACCATCTGTTTTCCCTCAGCTTGCATCCAGCTTTCACTTGGACAGCAGAGCCCTTTTCAGCTACAGCCTCTGGGCATGGGGGTGGGAAATCTGCTTCACTAGCTGCTCTCTGCAGCCAAAAAAAATGAATTTGGCTGGAGACACACACCAATGACCCTTTCCTTGCAGGTAGAGGTGAGACTGGCAGGACTTGCCGCTGAGAACAACCAGAGCAGTAACCCTGGGACAGAGCTCAGAGGGTGATATCGGGGCTTCTTGGGCTGGATCCCTACAATGGGGCAGATCCTGTGCAGATTGGAAACACTCACCCCATCGGACCCTTCAGTGCGTCAGAAAGGTCCTTTTTCCAGTCTAGGTCTTCAGGAGAGAAGGATGCTCTCAGCAGTGGGAAGAAACCCTCAGCGGTCTGAGAGTCTGTGATGAGTAGTTTCATTCTGGCAATATTTGTTTTAACCTGTCATTATGTTTTCTGCTCCCAAAAAGATGTGATCTGGACTCTGTCACCAAGAGGCTTTGAGTGTGCTGTCTGTGTCTTGGGGCTTTGTTTCTTTTTCAGGGAATGGAACCATTGTGAACTTCACTCAGTGGGTCCTTCCCTTCTCTCCTCGTGATGCTTTTGCTTTATTTCAAGGCTGTTATTAGCTGACAGGTCGGTGTAAACACACGTTTTGAAAGGTGCGAGCAGACAGAGGTCCCTGCACACGCAGATCCCGGCCGTGATTCCTCACGTGCCTGCGCCAGCTCCGGCATCCAGGTGGGGGGACCAAGCAGTGCTCTGGACTGCACGTCTCACAGGGGCTCACCTGGGAGACAAAGGGCCTCTGGGCCTGCAGAAGTGTTGCCTCTTGCCCACTGCCACGGGGAGGCTGAGCTGCGAGGAGGAGGAAGGAGCTGTGTGTGTCCATCACCCAACTCCCTGCTCGGGACTCAGCAAAGTCTTGTCCAGCTGAGCAGCACAAACGGTTTCAAAATCCACAGCAGTGAACTGCAGAACCCTGTGCACTTCTAGTGCTTCAGGAGGGGAAAGAGAGTGTTTCCTGCAAGTGTTTCCCATTCTCCGAGCCAAACCTAAACCTGGCACGAGTCGAAGCAATGCCTAGAGGAGCTGATGAGAGAGAGCCTCCCCTGATGACACCCAGAGCAGTAACTCCTGTCCAGCCTGGTGGGGACACCACGTGATAGTCAGTCTCTCAGTAGCTCCTGGTGCCAAGCCTGCAGGAGCAGGTGAGGTACCACATAGTGACGATAATTAAAACCCGCTGCCAAGGAAGTGTCTGGAGACAGCAGCAAACTGTCAGGCTCGGGATAAGTACTGTCTCCTGCAGCAGGGAGACAAGATAGCTGTACCTCTGGGAGGGCCCTGCAGAGGTCATTTCCAAGGAATGGATATGGAGGAGATTTTTGTGTTAACCCTTTGATTGCCTTGACATTGCACAGTTAAAATCTTGGTTGTTGTTGCTGAGCCATTTAGAAGTTCAGCTGCTCTCATCCAAGCCCTCCCCTGGGAATTGCATCTGCAGCCATCCCTCGATGTGCTGTAGGACACATCTCCATCCTCGAGGGACAATTGCTTCTTCTCGTTGTCGGAAGTGTTGCAGGTCAGGCCAGGAGGTGTTGTGAGCAACCTCATCTAGTGAAAGGTATCCCCGGCCACGGCAGGAAGCTGGAACTGGGTGGTCTTTACTGTCCCTTCCAGCCCAAACTGTTCTGGGGTTCTGTGGCCATCTGCTTCTGTTGAGAAGCCGCGGAGCCACCGGCTCGTGAGAGAGAACCGGAGAGCGGCTGCCCGGGCGGAGCACGGCGGCACCTCGGGGCGAGGGGGGGTCCCGGTGCCCTCGGGGTCCCCCGCCCGCTCCCTCTGTCACCGTGAGGTGGCACCCGCCGCCCGCCGCTGCTCCGGGCATCGCCCCCGCATCGCCCCGCACCTCTCCCCGCGCCGAGCCCAAACTGCTGCTCCGCAGTTAGCGGTGCTGTCGGAGCCGAGCCCCGACTGCCGCCTCTCACGGTCCCCCGGGAATGCCGAGTTTGACTCGCTGTCCCCACGTGGAACCCCCCCAGTCCCCTTGTTCATTGTTCCCTGGTTAGAGCCAGTGGGAATCTGTGTGTTCTGGCTCCTGGATCTGCTCATCAGGAAAGCAACCGCACAGAGCTCTGCTCAAAGCTCCTCTCTGCTCTGCTGGAGTCTCCACTGACACCCCAGCCCTTAAACTGCATTTCTGGGAGCCAAGAAACACCTTGGGGAAAGTGGGAGCATCTCTGCTCCCGCTTAGTCCCATACATTTAATCCAAGTGCTTGGAGGACACAAACCAGAACCCCTAGACCCCCCCAAAAAGATTTTAAATCCTGAATCCTCTCTATTTTAGATTAGTCTTTTGCCTTTTAACCCTTGAATAACTCTGCCTAGCTTTCCTAGCCCTCCTTGCTGGAGGGCTGACTATGGGCAGGACACTGCGGGTATCCCAGCCAGGAGCTCCAGCACCAGCACGTCAGTCTAACATCTCCAGCACCCCAGAAACGCAAGCACAGCTCAGACATCTACCCAGGAAAACCTGGGGCTTTGGAAGCCCCCTCCTTTGGCCAGCTGAGGTGAATCCCTGCACTGAGCCACCAGGACAGAAGCCTGAGAGCTGGGTGAGTGCCGCAGGCTGGCTTGGGAATGAGATGTTGTCTGTGCCACATACGTCAAACACACCAAACCAGCTCTTCCGTGCTTAGCCCCCCGTCGGGATGAACAATGATATTTGCATCTACCACGAGCCAAGGAAAGCCAGAGTGTCTGCTGGGAAAGGAAAAAATTTGGAAGGGATGGGCTGCATTCTGGGTCAGGACTGAACCCCTCCTGACTTTCAGCCTATACAAACCTCAGTGTGTTCCTGAGGGACTGGGAAAGAGCTGCTCACTGGGACACACTGGGTGTGTGGTACCCAATGGGAAGCTTTTCTGACTGTCCACAGTCTGGTCAATGGCCTGGGCGAGCAGCACATCAACTCTCAGCCGTGGTGTGTGATGGGTCTCAGAGGGCTGTGCCCAGCTCAGGGCCAGGGCTGCAGCTACTCCTGGGAGTCACACAGCACACGGGAACCCAACTGCACATCTAAAGCCCCCCCATTCCTCCTAGCGCTGTCACCCTGCTCAGGAAGACAGAGGAAGCACTCCATTCAATTCAGCAGGTTCCCTTCAAAGAGGCTTTCATGGAAAGGCTTCACCATGAGTCTCCTTCTCAGAAAACCATCTGTCTTAACACAGAAGTGCCACGTACACACAGCCAAGCAACCCCTCCTCCTGGGAGGAAGACCTGCCACGCAGCTGGTTCTGCAAGGAGCATCCCAGCATCTGCAGGGAGCCTGGGACACTGCAGGGTCTAAGTGCCATCAGAGGACAGCGTGACGTAAGGGATGGGGCCTGGCAGGAATTAGCCCCTCCTCATTCATCGCCTCTAATAAGAACAGCCCTTGGTCAGCACAAATTCTTTCATGTTCACTTACAACATCTATTTATAATATCAGCAAAACCACAGGACATAACAGCCTCAGCATGCTCAAGAGCTTCCAAGAGCTGGAGACAGCAGAGGGTTTCCACCAGCAGCAGTTCCCCGGCAAAGGCGAGGGAGGTTTGTGGTTGGGGCTGCAGGTGGAGGTGCAGCAGAGTGGGCTCTGGCTGTGGCCCCAGCTGTGCTGCCCTGAGGGCTGCAGGGGACACAGCCTGTCACAGGGATGCAGCTCTGCTGTCTGTGGGCACTGCCCAGGCAGGACACAGCCTGTCTTGGTCCTCACCTGGGCTCCCCCCCAGGTCCATTTCCACTGGATCCCACACCAACAGCTTACCCCTGTCTGCCTCCCGTGCCACTTCTTAACAAACCAAGTGGCAACAATTAAAAAATGTCTCTTTCTGCTTGGAGCCAGAGGTCCCTGACTGATGTCTGGGTTTGAAGCAACTCCTGCATCTGCCAGGCCCTGTGGAGCACCCAGATCTCCTCAAGAGCCCTGCTGAAGCCAGGACACATAAAAGCCAGTTTAGTCACAGAAATAAACGTTTCCTTGGGATCCCTGAGCCCAGACACAACCGAGATCCTTGAGGGCTTTAGGCCTGGCAGGACTCCTCCCTGCATTTCACATTTTTGAATAATCATATCCCATTGCTTTGATGTATCCGTGGACTTTTGGTGTCTGCTGGGGCCACGAGCATTCACAGAAGGGCAGTGCCGTTTCTACTGCAGCCTTGCAGCGCTCAGACCTTCCAAACCCAGCAGCCAAATCCCCATCAGAGCTGGGCTTTGTCCTGCCCAGCAGCACTGAGAGAGCGAGCAGAGCCCTCCGTACCTTGGGAGCAAGGGAGCACAGCCCCAGAGCCGCTCCAGCAGCCTGGGCCCCAGCGCTGCTGGAAACCCAGCCCTTCTCCCTGTGCCTCATACCTGCACCCTGAGCTGTGGCAGCTGTCCCTGACCCTGGGGACACCTCACAGTCTGTATCACAGGGCGGTGGCACTGGGCTTTCCCAGAAACACGCTGTTTAACCCCCAAATGCATTTGGGATCATCCAGGGGCTGCTGCTGGCACAGAGCCGGGTGGTTTGGCAGATACAGCTCTAAAGAAAAAGAGGGGGGAAAAACTGGAGGAAAAATGTCCCCTCCAGCCCTCTTGTTGAATTAAACCACATGTATATTTTTAAAATACAGCGGAAAGGAACGACTCTCCAGCACATGTTCAAGAGCAGAGTCTTATTTCAGAGATTTCAAAAAATTAGTGGTTGAATGCTGAAACAATATCGGCCTTAGACGGGGACATTTGGAAGTGATTAACGAGCCCGAACTCATGCGTTCAAAATAAAAAGTTAGTACCTCATGCTGGTAACAACTGTCAGCTACTAAAAAACTGGGGAGGGGGGAAGAAATCAAACTCAAACCTGCATAATCTAATGCTCCAAATCAGCAGGAGACCACTGTCAAGCTCACCAGCCTGCACCTTCCCTGGGTGCATCACCTCCTCCAGACCTCGGATGGTGCCCCCACTCTGCTCTGACAGGAGGGCTCGGGGGGGGGGGTGGACACCCCAGACCCCACAGCCCCACTGTGAGACCTTTCCAGGGTGAACAGAGCCAGCCTGCAGCTGGGTCCCACAGGAGCTGCTGACCAACCCTGCTCGGGGCACGGCCTGCAGAGCGTGGTGGGAGCCACAAGGGATGGGGTTTGCCAGAACACTCTCCTTCTACTTCCAGTCTTGCTTTCTTTTAAATGATAAAAACGCGAACACCTGCCCAAACCCGGGCACTCTGTGCCTTGCAGGAAGCCCCGGGGGTGTAATCGGCACAGGAGGGAGCTCACAGTCCCTTTGAACGTCAGACCTGCTCTGCTCTGCGGGGACTTTTCCGCTTTGTAGCCAGAAGCAGAAGCAATCCAGAGCTGTGCCGGTGGTTCCGAGATCAAACAGCCCACGAAGTCCCCATTAAGCAAAATTCACACCTCACACTGTTATGTAGAAGCTGCTTCTCACACCCCCAAATCTGAGGTGCTTAAGAAGGACATTGGCCCCGTGCCCGTTGACCAGCAGCATCCCCAGCACTGCAACAAGATGCAAAGCCCAGAGCTCTTGGCACATTTTCCCACTGGATGACCTAGACCGGGTGAATTCCCACGGAAGCAGTGCTGCGGGCGACAGGGAACTATCGCTGGCACGCCAGTGCCATCACAGAGGGCATCTACTGCTCCTGGTGCTGCTGGAGGGCAGCTGGAGGATGGAGACAGTGGGGAGACCCTGCAGCCTGGGGACACCCCCAGAGACAGCCAGGCTCCGCTTGCAAGCCCAGCTCCAAGCTGCAGGGCCGCACTGGCAGCCTGGTCCCCAGCCACAAGAGGATTTGGGGAGCTGCGGGCAGGGGGAGCCCTGGGGGACGTGGCTGGCTGTCTGTCTGTCTGGCTGTCTGTCCTCCCTAGAGGGGCTACAGAGGCAAGAGCCAGCCTGCCCTTGGAGTGTGCTGTCCCAGGGGAGGTGGATTGGGGCGCGCTGAGCTGCCCACCCCACACGGGGGGCAGCCAGGCCTGGACCCCGGGGCAGGTGGTCTGCCCGTGGCAGGATGCCACGGCACATCCACAGCACATCCAGCCAGGGCAGGGCTGGGCTGGGAGCTGTGCAGGAATGAACTTCCCCGCATCTCATGTCTGAGAACTTAAAGAGGGATGTTTTGAATTTGGTTTCAGTCAAAAGAAACGTTGGTAACACAACCAACATCTGGGAGCTTAAAATGAAACCGGGCTGTTTCTCCTCTGCCAGGAGCAAACGTGTCCTCAGGCCGGGGCACCCGGCAGACCCCAGCACACACAGCCCTGGCAGAGCAGCGTCCCTGCCGTGGGACACAGCCCTGCACCCCCAGCCATACCTTTCCTCCCTGCCTCAGCAAAGATCTGGCCGCTCCAGCAGCCCCCAGAAATTCATGGCATTTCAGAAATTAGCCCAGAATTTTCCACACCCTTCTCATTCCTTTGTTTTGTTCTCAAGTCTGGCTGAATCACAAGCTGCTCCTCTGGATTTTCCGGGGCTGTGCGACGGTCAGGGGGTGGCAGTACCGTGTGCTTGCTTCACACACATGGGCACTGGCAGTGCCATTAGCCCAGGAGTCCAGGATGTGCTTCCCGTCCCCAGAGCAGAGCAGATGTGGTGACAGAACAATGTCAAACCCTAAATGATCTCGCTGGGACCAGGGAAAGCATCTCCATATCAGCACAGAGACCAGCTGCCAGGACCTGGACCTCACACCCCTCTGGACAATGGGTATCTGAGTCTGCCCGACATCCACAGAGAAAACACCTGTCTCTGCGGCCTGACCCCCCTCTCCAGCTCTCCCCAGAGGTGAAGCTCCACATCCAAGCAAGGGAATGTACAACAGGCAACAGGAATTGGAGCTGATGGACAAGAGAGCATAGAAAGTTCCCAGAGCTGGAGTTGCAGCCCCTGAGAACCTGCCAAGGCTGAAGCATGAGGAGCTTCCTTAGCTGAAGGCACTGAATGCAACTCCAGCTCCTTTCAGGAGCATTCCTGAGCACAGACCATTATTGTTATTATTTACTTGTTCTGTTAATGGTATTGAACATGCTCTGAGAGCCCTAATCACAGGGGAGATTACAGCAGACTCCCGGAGGGCTGACAAACAGGCTGAGCAAGGCCAAGAATAGCTGCACTGACAGCATGTCCTGCCAGGAGCAGCTTCGAGGGGAGACGGAGGGATCAGGGCAGGGAGCAGCCCCCTCCCCGCTGCCCAGGCAGGAAGGACGCTCCCACTCTGCTGGAAGGAGCCCAGCCTCCTTCAGCCCACGGGGCAGCCCGTGCTGTGACCACAAGCCTGTCCCGGCGTGTCCCCAGGCTCCCCGAGCTGCCCTCCCAGGGCAGGTAGCCAGCACTTCCACCAGCACCAGCTATTCTGGGGTGGGGGACAGTGACAACAGAGTGTTTTGACCCCGAGCCTGTTCCTGCAGCTGCTGGGGACATGCCAGGATGCCACAGGGTCTGCCCACCAGCTCAGGAGGTGCTGGTGCACAGCAGCTCCTCTGCAGCCACTTGCCCCACCCAAGAGATTCCAGTGCTTTGGGGATTGTGCTGGGGACAATTCTGCTATTTCAGAGCACGCTGCAAAGTCAGCAGCAAATCATTTCCAAAAGGATTTGCCTCCCTGGGCACGTGGCAGAGGGACCAGCAGCGGAGCTCCCCAGACTGGCCCTCCCCTGCTCAGAGGTTTTCACGTGGGAAACGGGGGACTTGCCCTTCACAGAGAGCACACGGCTCTTTCCCTTGCTATCAATCTCATGGTTTATCCCATAATTTTGTAAAATAAAAGATGAATATTTTAAATGAAACATATTCCTTTCCTTGACACCGGGAATTATGAATTGATAAAGATTTCCTATTATCTTATAAAAATCTACCAGGCCAATCCTTCAGCAAGGCCGTGCCCATAATTGCAAGCAGATGTCTTTCTCTGCTGACACGTTAAATGGAAGCAGAAAGACCCGCTGCTATCTCCCATCAACAATTTGCACTAAAGCAGAGAACGGATTTTCACAGAGCTGGGCTGCTGGAGGAGGAGAGGGATTAGGTTCCTGCAGCCCAGGCATCTCAGCATTACAGCAAAACAAGGCAGCTCGGGAAAACAATGAACTCTAAACAGTCCCTAATCCCAAAGTAACCAAAAGCTTTTGTGAAGGAAAATGAATTTGTGAAACTAATACTGCCAGGGCCCAGGGGGAGCGGGGGCTGAGGTAATGCAAGCCGAGATGATCCAGCTGAGGAGCCCCCCCCGCAGCTCCCACGGACCCCCCCGCCGGGGCAGCAGCAGCTTTTGAGGTCTGTGTTAGTGTGGAGCTGTCCCGTCCCCCGGCGTGGCTTCGGGGCAAAGCACAGGGCCGGGAATTATCAATACAAGTGGAAGTGACAGGGTGTTTAGCAAACATTAAACCCAGGAAGCTTAAAAGGTCTTCCAGGATTATTAAATAAACATTCAGGGCGAGTGAGAGAAACGACTATGAAATGGTGAAGAAATTGCAAACACTCTGGAGCAGGCGGTCAGGGCTGCAAAGATTCAGCTGTGCAGGACAGAGTTTAACCATCACCCACAGTGATGTCTCAACTCTCGGCAAGAGCTAATCCAGGAGGGGGACTTTAATAAAAATCTCAATATCAGGCTAAATGTTTGTCAAAGACCACTGAACAGACAAACCTGAACATGCCAGCCAGCACCATGGGCTCGGCCAGGCCAACGAGGCCATCCCCATCACACAAGCCCTGAGAGAAGGCACGTGGCCTCACACAGCCACTCGTGAAACTCCCTCGCAGCCGCCACACCAGCTCAGCCTTCTCCGAAGCTGTGTTTGGCCTCGCTGTACAGCAGCTGAGGAGACTGGGCTGGGTGTGATCACCCCCACGTGAGGATGACCGATTTAAAGGTGCCACATTTGCCTCAAGGGGCTGCAGTTTGTTATTTGTGGGGTTTACTGTAGTTCTGAACACACAAGAGGCTGTGCAGGCATTCGTAGCCTGCCCAAGGCAAATGGCCTGATCTCCTCATTTCCTTCCAAGTAACAGCAGAGATACTCCCACTCCACCATCCTTCTGGGGCCATAATTTATTCATATACAACATTACACCTCCCAGTAAATTAACCTCTCAGCCACACTAATAACTCAAGAGTTTGAAGGAAGTCAGATTGAGGCAGTGAAGTGCTGAAGCAGAGGTTGCCAATAGCACAACCTGCCCCAGCCTAAGCTAAAGAAAAAGCAGAACAGTTTTGGTGGCAGCCCCATGGAACCTCAGAGAGAGCCGTTCTTCCCACGCCTCAGGAATGGGAGGAGAGAGCTGGACCCCAAACCCTGCAGTGCTGACTGTATCAGGTATGGCTCCTTCCGGCCATGTCCTGGCTTCCCTCCTCTCATTCCCCTCAGCAATGGCTTGGCAAACATCTCCTGGTTGTCTCCAAAGGAAAAACTTCAGACAGCAGTGAACTCCCCATCTGAGCCCACTTCTGCAGAACAGAGGGACTGTCTGCTGACTGCTCGTGGCTCTCGGGATCTTGGCAGGCTGTGAGAGGAGCCTGCTGTGCCGCGGCACAGCCGTGCCCTCGCCCTGGCGAGTGGAGACAGACTCATCACTCCGATGTGCCAGGAGCAGACGGGGCCAGGGCTCCCCGGCGCGGGCGGGCGCTGGCAGACCCCGGCCGAAGGCAGGGGTGCAGCAGCCCCGCTCCCGCCACGCAGGCAGCATTCTTGTGGCAGGCTGCGGCCCCAGAGGAGATTCCAGCCTCTGATGGGAAGCTCTTGAAACAAAGCCCTCATTTTCCAAAGGTTGCGAGGCCACCGCGGCGCAGACGGCCACCCTGACAGGTTGATCTGCGCTTCCTCCCGCAAGGCTCTCCAGGACGGGGCTTTGCTTCGGGAAGCCACGTGCTGCAGAGCTCCTGGACCCTGCACGTGGGTCTGTCTGCAATGAGGAGCTCCCAAGAGCAGAGGAGCTGCCAGCTTGCCCCACTCCCCTTCCGAGGAGGACATTCGAGCATGGCTCAGACACCTACAGAGTGCCCAAAGGGAGCAACTTATCCAACAGGCAGCACGCTCAGAGGCTCAGATGGGATTACGGGGGAAGAAACAGTAATAAAAAAAGTCTGTTCCTTCGCAAAACAGGGATTTTAAAAGCACTTGCTGAGGACACTGCGAGACGTTTCTCCCTCCTGGGTCTGAGGGAGCCCGTTCTCCACGGCGGTGCCGCTGCGGTGTGTGGAGCTGGGCTGGGAGGGGAAAAAGAGCCCCTGCGCCAGGGAACAGCGGTTTGCAAACACAGCTCCGGCCTTGGGGTGGAGGGCGGCTTTAATTACGTCTCTGTGTGTCCTTTTTAAGGGTCATCCAGCACGACGCAGTGAGAGAGCAGCAGCAGCCCATGAAACACAGGGGAGCCTTTTCTCTGCAGTGCTACTGGTGTTGGGGAGGGTGGAAGGAGGGTTTCACTGTGGCTTTTGAGAAGGTCAAAGCAGAACGCAGACTGACAGCAACGTGAAAAATTAATTGAGGGATGGAAGATGACTTTTTGTATAGCATGAAAGAAAACGGTATTTGTTTATAACTGAACTACAACTGGAGGCCAGAAACTCAATTAACAGACGGTACTTGACAGAAGGAATGCTGGAGCAAAGAAGATAAACATTAATGGGAGGATAAACTGAGTCACAAAAGGATGATATTTTAGTTTAGGATTTAAGATTCTTGCTTCAGATAAGCCCAGGCAGATAGCAAGAGTGAGCAGCCCAGCAGTGGCACATCCCTGTCCCTTGGAAACCTCACAGCCCTCAGCAGGGCAGAACTGAAGTTGTCCCCCAGCATAACATGTCTTAAACTGTGCATTTACACAAATGCTTGTAACTTAAACTGGAACTCATTATAACAATCAGCATCCAACATTTTAAAATGTAAAATGTACCCATAAACTCCACAAGCACACATCTCTCTGCTCCAGGGAACACTACACCAGCAGACAGGAGGTGTCTGATTTAAGGAGCCTCTCATGCTTTCTCATTTCAGTAAAAGTCTGTTTGCTCCATATGATCCAGCATGAGCTCAACTCCAGGATCTCAGGTGCTTTCCCCTTAGTTTACACTTAGACCATTTCAGGTTTAAGTAGACTATTCTTGTCAGAGAGCAACACTGGTTGTCCAGGAAACCTAAAGGCAGCAAATGCCCCCCAAATGCAGCAGCTGGCTGTGAGTCTCACTTTTTACATGACGTAAAAACACTTCAACAGTTCAGTTACAAGAAGTCAGTAAAGGAACTGAGTTTGTAAATATTCAGCAAACACATTGCCTGGCTTCCCGCATCCCTTCAAATCTACCTGATGCTCACACTTTGTTAAGCAATCACAGACCACCCAGCAGCGAAATTCAGGGACGCACAAAGCAGAGCCCAAACCGCCCCAGGCAGCAGCTCTGAGCTGGGACAAGGAGACCCCGAGCAGCAGCCCCACAGCACTGGCCTTACCTCTCTCGTGGTGACAGCGTTGCTGATGTCTCTGGCCAAATGCGCTGCAGAAAGAACTTGTTGCTTCCCCCAAGCTCTCAAACCTCCCCCTGCACCAGGGACCCAACTGGGACTGCAGCACATCCCCAAACCCCAACTGTGCTTCACCCGACAGGTGGGTAAAAATCACTTTGATTGAAACAGCTGTGAGTGGCCAAAGCAGCAGGGGGTTCCCAGGAAGGGCACCTGCTCTCCCTGCAACGAGCTACAGCTGCTGCACGCAGGCAGCATGGAATCGTGGAGTCACGAGGGGCAGGAAAGACCTCCAAGGTCACTGAGTCCAGCCTTGGACTGAATACCACCACACCAACTAAAGCGGCACAAAGTGCCACATCCAGTCATTTCTTGAATGCTTCCAGGGGTGGTGACCCCACCACTCCAACGCCCTGGGACTGCTGACAGCCTCCAGGCCAGCTCCTCTGCTGCACTGTGCTCAGCAAGGTGAGCCAGTGGAGATGGAGGGTCCCTGCCCCGGTCCCTGCGAGGTTTCTACGTGTGCTGCCGCTGCTCATCATGTCCCCACTCCACTTCCCACACAGCTGCATTGGTCAGCCCTCTCCATCACTCACCTCATCAATCTGTGATGTTAAAGCCTGTGGTTGTTTATTTATTTCTTTACTTCACTGATAAAAGCACATTATCTACAATGATTAATTTTGCAATAAAGAAACAACACTACTACAAATGGTGGTCTAAGACAACCTAGTGGGACTTTCTACAAAGTTCATGTCCTAAATCCATCTCTCTGTTAGCTGTGAAACATCATTCCTCAGAGTGCTTGGCTTCTTCCTGGAATTCTTCTACAACCAAGTCCACAGCTCTGTTCCCATGCGGGGAATAAACAGAACTCCTGAGCTAAGGAATAATTAATTTACCAGCTTTGAGTGAGCTTGGTTCAAACCTCAAAAATGAGGATTTGTTATTTCATTTAACTGTGATACAACAGGATTATCTCAGATCTCAGATATTCATTCTCTTAGAGTATTGATGATGGATGAGAATACTGAATGGAAGCTGGAAGGACGATGAATGTGGAATGATATGGGTCCATGGAAAAGAGAACTTGTCCAATTAACAGAATAATGCATTTCAGTTTGGTCGATAAATGTAATCACTTGGATGAGATATTCTCTGTCTTTCATAAACTATTTGAAATCATACAAACACAACATTCTGATTAGGGAAAAAAAAAAGTAGAATGATACAAAGCCAAGTTGTCACAGATCAAACAGACAAAACCCAGACTGATGGGTCCCACAGAGACGGCAAAGAGGGAGAGGCGGAGACGATGCGTTCCCTGCAGTGCTCCGTAGGGACAAGTCCTCAGCCTTCTGCACCCTGGTCCTTCGCCAGCAGCCTGAAGGAACTCTCAGAACATCACTGGTAAAGTGAGGGAGTGACACAAGCTGGAGGAGCTGGCCCCGAGCTCCCTCCAGCTGGAACCCCAGCCGGGCCAGCAGGGCAACCTTTGCAGGGGCTCAAATGGAAGGGCGGGTCTGGGCACCAGCAGCACCAGCCGCCTGCACAGGGCACTGCCCCTCCAGGCTGAGGGCAGGGGAGCTCAGCTGGACCTGCTGGGGCCCACGGGAGGCTGAAGGCACGGGTGGGGGCACAGAGCCCCCTCTGCCCCCGGCCCCCACAGCCCGTGCACCAACTGCAGGGCTGCCAGGGAGCAGCACAGTGCTGGGCATGGCGTGGCAGAGGCCAGGGCAGGCACCTGGTGAGACACTGCAAGAGATGCTGGTGAGGGCGGGCTCCAGCCCATCAAGGCACCACGAGGACCTGGGGTTAAGGCTTAGACAAAGCAGGTTTAGACTATAACGGGATGTTTTTACAGTGAGGGCGATTAGCTGTCAGGAGGTCTTGTCAGAGATTGTAATGGGATTGTGAGGATGGGATGTCTGTCTAATCAGCTCTGCTTCGTACAGGAATTCAGGGCGAGCCTGCAGCCATGAAGACAGGAGTGACACGGTCACAAGGGTCCTTTCTGCAGGTGTGTAACCTCTGGACATCACTTCACACCCCTCTGCTTGCCCTCTTTACCTGACAGCTGCTACTTCAACGGTCGTATCTGTGGAGTGACAGGTCTTTAGACACCGTGGACAGACACCGCGTGTGACCTCAGCGACTGTTCGGCGCACGCCCGGGCCATCAGGCAAACACCGGCAGCAGGGATGTGGGAGGGCTGGGGTCAGTGAGGGAGCTCTGAGGAGCAGGATGGAGCAGCAGGAGGGCTTGGCTCCAGCAGCCCTGCTGCAGAGTGCCCGGTGGCACAGGCCAGGGCAGCGGCTCTCTCGCCGCCCACCCATCACTTGAAAACGGACGGAAACGTCGGGCAGTCGGGAGACTTCATCTTCTTCATGAACTTCTTGAACTCTTTGTTCTTCTTGTCCCACTTGTAGATGGCTGTCAGCAGGTACTGGGTCTTCACCTGACGGCCCATGATGAGGAAGTAGTGGCCGAGGTTGTCCAGCTGATGGCAGGGACAGTCTGCCCCGTTTTTCAGGAACAGCACCAGCTTCTTCAGGTTCTTCTTGCGGATGGGCCCCAGCTTCAGTGCCTTCCTCTTCCGAGGGATGATCATCTTGTCCCCATTCTCCTTCTTCACTTCCTTTATGGTCATCTTAAGAGCTGCAAAACAAGCCAGAGAGAGGGGAAAAACGAAACAACTCCTGAGCAGCCTTTGCCGGCACAGAGCCTTTGCTAAGGGAGGCTGGGGGTGAGGGGGCACTGGCACTGTGGCCCCAGGACAGCAGCAGTGCCCTGCCCCACTGCAGACACCCAGTGCCCCATTCCTGCATCCCCCTTGTCCCCACTCAGCTCCCGCATCCCTCTGCTCCGTGACTTGGCCCGTGGTGACACACACACCCGTGTGCCTGAGATGGAGCCATCTCCACGCCCAGGAGAGCCCCAAGGTCAAACACCGATGTCTCTGTTCCCCTTCCCCCAGCAAAGCATCCAGAGCTTTCTGCTGGAGAGGGGACTCATTCAGCTACCAGTCAGCTCTTTGCAAGAAAAACATTAGCTAAGTAAACGAGGTGACTTCCCTGCTCTAGAGGCACGGAGAGATTCTTGAAAGATCATTTAAAAGGTCAATTTGGCTTCTCAAGCATTTGTTTGCAGTCACACCGGCCCTCAGGTGCCTGTGAAACAAGTTTCCAAGCACTGGAGGTCTCTGCATGGAGCTGAGGAGACACATGCCTAGGGGCCCAGAACAGACATGTGCTTGCACCTTCCCCAGGAGAAGGGGAGTTGGGCTGACACAACTTCCACAGAAAATATTCTCCTCTTTGGGTTCAATATTTTCCCGAGTTAATCCCAACCCCCCAAAGAATAAAAATAAATTAATGTTCCTTTGCCTGACCACGAAGAAGAATTTTGCATACATGGTAAAAATGATGAAAATGTGTTGTACATTAAAGTTGCACGTCTGTGCCATTTGGCTTTGCCTCCTTTTTGGGGAAAAGCACATATGGCCAAAAATTACTAACACATTTCCATCGTTTGGGAGTTTACTTCAGAGCTGCAGATAACCAGTGCGCAGAGAGGTGATTAATTGGCTGCTGTCCCTTCTCATTTGAGTCCGAGGGCGGGTGCAGGCAGCCCACAGGAGCCTCTGGCTCTGCAGCATCGTTCCTTGAAGTCCTGCTCTGCTGTAACACGTAGCAGCGAACACGTGTCGCTTCCTGGAAGGCAGCGCTGCTCGCCCCTCCAGAAAGGGATGGCAGCAGGACGGCGCTGACAACCCCGAGCAGGCAGCACTGATCTCACCCTCCGCTCCCATCCCCTGCCCTGGCAACAGAGGCAACGGCGTTTGTCTGCCCCTGTGCCAAAAACACCCCTGGGTTTGCCAAGAGCCCTGCCGTGTTACACTGTTACTGTACAAGAAAGTGATCCAGGACTGTAAACCTGAGGGAAATTTTCATTCCATCTGCTTTCCAAATTCAGGATGTTTAAGGAACTAAAGAGATTCCAGCTTAAGGAGCTAAAAATGCTGAACCAGATCAGTTTGCAACAAACCTGGAAAATGAAGCAAGTAGTTTTCAAGCAGCTCTAAACTCCACAACATTAACTGGGCAGCAGCAGCAGCAACACCCCTCAGTACGAGCCTGTCTCTTTATCCGTGCTGACTTGGAGCCCTGGCACTAAGCACGGGAGTAGCCAGTGCAGGAGGATGTAAACCAGCATTATAATGGCACAATAAGAGAACTCTGTGAAATGGCTTGTTTGCAGACTGCTCTGCTGAGATGGCTGCAAGGCTCGATCCTTGTTGCTAGAGGAAGACAAGAACCTGGCAGCTGGTGGAGGAGCTGCCCTACTCCAAGTGTCGTGGTCCAGGGAAGACAAAGAGGGCCTGGTAATCCTGTGCCATGGGAGCTCGCAGCTGCTCCCTTCCCTGCGCACTGCAGTTCGTGAGCCAGCGATGCAGGTTCGTGGGAGCTGCCCAGGGGAACCATAAATCCAGATGTGAACCAAAACCTCATCCAAACCTTGCTCGTGCAGAGCAGCACACAGAGCCAAGATGGGAGAACGCCAAGGGGGATGAAGGAGGAGGCTGATCAGGGGGGCAAATAGTTTGTGTCAGACTCTGCTCTTCCCAGCAGCGATGTCCTTGGCACCAGCAACAGCCTGCAGTGCTACCCAGGTAAACACAGCCTGGCTCAGGGACCACCAAGCTTCAGCTGCCTGCAGTGCTGCAGGTTGAGCAATCACGTGAGCATGATGACCTCTGCTCAGCCCTCATCCCCCCTTCAGTGACCTGGCCCCCCCAGCCCCCATTGCTCCCCAGACTGGGCCCCATTCCCCAGACTCCAACCCATGTTCCAGGTGAGGCTCCCAGGCATTAAAGCTGTGTTCCACCGGCAGGGCCGGACACGCAGCTCTGGCGTGTCCCACGCACACCAGAACAGCAGCACCCAAGGGCACATTCATTCCCAGTGCACATCCCGCTCCGAGAGCTGCCCATCACACAGCGGGAGGCAGCCCCTGGCTTGCAGCTTTCCTAAAACACGGGGCTTGGCAGGGGGGACCCCGGTGCAGCTCGCTGCTGCGGCAGCTCGTCTGGCATCTCCCCGGCTCTGGGAACGCCCCTGCGGCGGGCAAAAGCCTCGAGCCTTGGCTCCCAGCCCCAGCTGAGCTGCCAAAGCAAACAGCTTCCTCACTGGGAGCCCTGGCCCCTCTGCTCCCCCGTGCTGCACCAAATCCGCCTCAGCGCCGAGCAGGAGAAGGGCCAGAATCGCCTCGGAGACCCCGGGCTGTGTTTGCTTGGACATAATAAATCTTCAGCTGTGGCTGCCACGCAGGAGCTGACCCCAGGAAGAGACCCAGAGGGCTGCCCACAGCACAAGCACGTGCCACCTTTCCAGTCCAGCAGCTGCCTCGGCATCAGCTGCTGCACCAGCAGCGGCACCCACTGCCCCCCTTGCCACGGCAGCCTGCCATCAGGACGCTGCCTCTGGTGTTCTCCTGCCTGCACGGGCCGGCAGGGGCCCCACTCCAGCACCTCGTGGGCAGGAAAGGAAATGTGAGAGAAGGGAAAGCTCCACTGTTCCTTCAGCCTCAGTTCTCCTTCCTTTAGAAATCACTGAGAAGGAGGAAACCTGCCAGAAGACACATTAGGGCTGTAACAGGAGAAGACTGCCGGCAAGGAGCTGTCAGTCACCAGGAGAAAATAAACAGTGTGTATTGATTGTTCTGCAGTCCCCAGTGCCACAGAGCCCGTTCAGCAGGATCCCCTCAGACCCCAGAGAAAGGGCAGAAACAATAAATAAAATCACTAAGAGAAATAGAGCATGGAATGAACTCCAGGAGTAAGAAACAAGCGCTGGCTGCAGCCCAGGGCAGCCGGGGGAGGCGGCAGTGGGGGCACGGGAGGCCGATCTCACGCTTCCTCTTGCATCCATCGCTGCCCCAGCACACCAGCACTGCACCAAAATCTACACTGCAGTTCCAGTACCTGCCCCAGCCCTCTGCACTGCTCTGTGCCCAGGCCAGGGGCCTGGCACCCCTCGCTGACACCCCACTGGGAGCTGTCCTGCCGAGGTACCTCAAAACTGCACCCCAGAGCCCACATTTACCACTGCTCAAATGAAGGTAAACCCAGAGTTCTGCTGGACCACGAGGCTGGAAGTCCCCTGGCATCCCTCCGAGCCCCAGTGCCTTGTCCAAGACCCTCTTCTGCCTTTTCTTCCTGTGTTCACAGCTCGCTGCAGCCCTTCCTGTGCTGTCCTCAAGATCGCTTCCAGGGCTGCTACAGAGCCACCTCCTACCCTGGCACAGCCACATATCTGTGGTGGACAAAGTGCTCCTCACCTCTTGTCTGTAACGAGCTCCTGGGATGTAAGAGAAATCCACAGTAACAATCACAGTGGGAATCGGTGCAGAACGCACCAACAGCTGCCCCATGCAGCACATGTTACTTTAAACATTTATTGTACATGTCTGGCTTTGATGAGGATCTGTAACCTGTCAGCTGCCAGTGTTTACCTTGGTGGATGTGCATGAGAAACCTCAGTCTGAAGGGTCGGGAGTTTATTTTAGTGCCAGATAAACAGCTCTCCTTGAGAAATCACCCCATGACAGTAAAGCCCCAAGACTAAACAAAGACCCAAGAGCCACGTACTGTGCTTTGGGAAAACTTCCTGAAGCCGATGCCTCTTCCGCTAGTTGCTCACCCCAGCTGAGACATCCCCCAGAGCCCTCGTGCTGCCTTCCCTCAGTGGGCACAGGTAGGACCTGCACTGCATCCCAGCCCTTGCTCCCTCTCCCCAGCTGGCTACAGACTGGCCACATCTGCCAAGGAATATTTCCACCCTTTGGACACTGTCACCACAGTATTTCCCAATAACAACTTACACTGTGGGCAAGTCACTGTCTCAAGCTGCTCTGCCGAGGCCGTGAATTCTTCTGGTTTGGCCTCTGCTCCCCGTTGTGTAACTGTCCCAGAGCACGGGAGGATATTCAGCGGCAGAAGCTGACGACAAGCATGTGGTTAAACTTGTCATTTGCCTTCCCAGCACTTGCCCATCAGCAGGATGCCACCTCAGCTCACTCTTCACCCACCTCTGGCAAGGTGATGGGTATTGCAGCGACCCACCAGCAACGGAGCCGCCGCTGCCACCGGCCAGTGCCCCTCGCTCCTCCTCTGGGATGGAGGTCCCCAAGCCGGAGCCTCTGCAAGCCCAGGCAAGCAGCCCCTGCCCAAACCAGCTGGGCTGGCCCCAGAGGCCACTTGCTGCCTGCCCCCCCCGACCTGGGAAGCTCCCCTAGTCTCTCCCCACGCAGTCAGTGGGGCAGGGGTAGCTGTGGTTCACCTCCCATCCCGTGCCTGCCTGGGCAGAGCTCTGAGCACCCCGGCTCTCCCAGCTCTGAGCACCCGCAATCTCCCGCTGCCCAGCCAGGCTGCACACTGCACATCTGCTTCCATTCCCCGACCAACCATGTATGCACATTCCTGGGAAACTATTACATGGGTGTTCCTCTTGGTGCTTTTCCCTCTTAGAAAGTCTGAGCTGAACTTGGGACTTCTGGCATACCAAATCTGCAGGAGAGTCGAGAATTCATTTCCAGCAGAAAGGGTAACACACCAGCATGCAGAGCAGGTTTGGGTTTGCATAGCACACTCTGGCACAGGGCACACTCAAGTGTTAATCCCCCAGGAATGCACACCTTGTTCAATATGCCTTTAATAACCTTCTGGGAAAGCTACATACACCAGCAAGGATGTCAAAACCAGTTAATTCTGGGTTTGATCTGAGAAAGCTAATATTTTTCCCTGTGATAATCTTTTTTTTTAAATCGAGTTCAGTTTACCTCTGATTGTCTGACTCACTCACTCACAATATATTTAGGACACAGTTTTCAAGTAGCTCTGCATTTTTAAGCTCACAGCTTGACCCTAGCTAGACAAGGAGTGGCTTTGGGGTTTTACGCCTAGATTTGACAAGAGCAGCATAACTTTGTTAAAAAGAAATAACAGCAGTACAAGCAATCTGGGGGAAAAGGAGGCCGATTTTCTCCTTTGTGCTTGCAGGCAGAATAAGGGTCCACGCTACGCGTTATTCCTGCAAGCACACAAGAGCTTGGGAACACCAGGGTTAAGTCACAAACCCCGCTGAGTTCCCCAAAGAACCGGCACTGCCACTTCTGCCCCAGCCCAGCTCTGGGTCTCCCACATTTCCCCAGGACGAGCAGCAGAGATGCCCAGCGCTGCCGCTGGGGCCACGCAGTGTGCGGCCACTGCCTCGGGACCCGCCGTCCCTGCCGCTGCCGCCCCTGTCCCCCTCGGGGTCGGGAGCCGGGCACATCTCGCACACATCCAGCGCAGCCCGGCTCGGTGGCAGCGCCCTCCTCCACGCACCCACACTGACATCTAGAGGCACTCGCGGCTGGCCTCGGGGACAGACCGCGGGCCACACCGCCACGGCAGAGCTGCAGGGGAACCCGGTGGTCCCCACCCATCGCACAGGAGCCACGCTGGCCCCGCACACCCGGGAAGCCCTCCACGCCCCTTCTTACCGAACTCGCTGGCACACAGGTGCTCCACAATGGCCTCGGACTTCATCTCGTTGTCACAAGGGGGACACACAGTCGTTCCTGGCGAGAGAGGAGAAGCGAGGAGAGGGGTAGTGAAAAGCCAGCTCCAGAAGCACCAAAGAGCCAGGCCGCCCACGCTGTCAGGCCGCTGCCCTCGAGGGGGGCACGCACCCAGGCACCCTGCCCAGGTTCCCAGCTCTGTGGGACAGCACCCTGCCCGGGGCCAGGAGCCATCCACCAGATCACAGGGTAGCGCTGGCCACGGGCAGCCTCCTGCCAGCCCCACTCCAACGCTGTCAGCGGCCCCACGGCCAGACACAGGCAGGGGCAAGCAGCTGCCAAGAGCAAGAGGACAGCCCTGGCAGGGAAAACAGTTTTCAGGACGAGGCACTCAGCTGAGGGGAGCCAATGGCTGCAGGGCATGGCCCACAGCCTGCTGACATTCATCCCCCATGGCATGCCAAGGTGAGCACACGGTGCCCCAACCCCAGCACAGCGAAAGGACAGTGTCCAGGGATGGCTCACACACCAAGGGGCCACCCCAGTGCCAGGCAGGAGGGTTCAGGACTGGGACAGCCCAGTTCAGCGCAGTGTTCCCCTGGGTGCTGGAGACCACCCTGCAGGCTGCCCGGGTAGCGCTCGGCAAGCCCCTCACTGCCCTCCCTCCCACCGTTTCCCAGAGCAGGGTCATCTTCGCTCATTTCCAGCCCAGTGCAGCCTCATGGCTGCAGAGCAGCAGAGCTGGCTCTGCTCACCAGCCCCGGGCAGTGGCCAGCACCCGTCCCCTGGGAAACGCCAGCCAGGAGGTTTCACTGGGATCTGTCCTGGGAGGAAAGCTCACTGCACCCAGAGAATAAGGATCTGTTTCCAGGTTCCCATCTGCAGCCAGAGCAGAGACCACCCAGCAGCACAAACGCAGATTTGCGCTACTGGCAGATGAATTTATGGAGCCGGGAGATGCTGCTTGTTCCTGGTCCAGCAGGACGGAGGGCTCTTCCCACACAAGGGAGTTACTCTCGGGGACAGCGCTGCAGCAAAACATCTGCTGGTCCCTGCGAGCAGACAGAGCAATCACAGCCTCCCAGCCCACAGCCAGGCCAGCAAACCCACAGCACTGCTGGACCGAGAAAGCAGAGAGGTGTCCCAGAAAAGGGTGCAGAGCCTGGCGAGCGGGGCACGGCCACGACCACAGAGTCATGTCTCCTCAGCCACAGAAGCCCCACAGGGGTTCAGGCGAGACATTTGTTTTCTGTGGCTTGTTCTTCCCCTCTCGCCACCGCTAAATCTGTTCAGTGCCAAATGCTAATTCCTGGGGACGTGCACCACAACTTTATTAATCACACATGCAGAGCAACTGCCTTTCCACTCGCCCCTCTGTGCAAGCCACAAGTCAGCCTTCACAGCAGCAACAGTCAACTCCACAGTCCCGTTCTTGGGACTCTGTACCTGTGGGATCTGCACATCACCTGGGTCACCTCCTCTTCCAAAACTGTAACGTGCAATCGCCACTATTACCATCTTAACTCAGAGTGACACAGGCAGAGGCCAACCTTTGGGGTCATGACGACATCCCCAACACTTTATTTTTAAAATCAGCAGTCGGAATATTTTCTTCCGGGCTGCACATTTAATGAGCTCATGACAGGGGAGAGAGGGTGCTCACAGGAGGGCGACAGCCCCAGCACTCCATCTGTTCATCACTGTGCTGGGGCCCACCCTCAGGAACACAGGGGGGTACCTGCCATGCAGAGCACTTCAACCTGCCTCAGCAGCCCGTGAGGAGGCTGGCCAAGCCTACACCAGCCAAACACCCATGGAAGCCACTGCTGCATCTACCCTATGAGCTTTCCACGCACCCAATTATTAAAAAACCCAAAAACACAAAATAAGGTTCGTTGTTCCCTGGTGCAAACACGGGCTTTGTTCTCCAGCCTGACTTTGAATGTTTCCAGGGACAAGGCATCCACCACATATCTGTGCCAGCATTCTACTACCCTCACTGCAAAAATCTTCTTCCTTACACCCACTCTGCATGGATCCATCCTCCAGCCCTGCGTCCTGCAGCTCTGTCACAGCACAGACGCGCCGGCAGGACTGCAGGGGACACTGTCCCATGCCGACAGGGAGGGAAATTGTCCTCTGCTCTGGGACACCACATCACGCCACGATCAGGACCACAAATGTCAGAGGTCTGGTCAGCTCTGCACCCCAGGAAAACTGCTGTTTTGTGGAGCCACAGCTCCAAAACCACCTGCCCTCCCACTCTCCCTGAGGCGCCGTGGCTGAGGTCTCCAGCCCACCCTCCTGGCCTGCTGCAGGTCAGCTGGGGCCCGTCTGCTGCAGCTGACGGCTCGACTCCAAGAGCAACCTCAGCCTGCTTCCAGCTCGCTTGTTCCCTGCTGACCGTTTTCCAATGCCTGGCTGTAGAGCCAGCTTACTCCAGGGGCAGGAGAAGGAATGTGTAATGCTGTATTAATCTGCAACTCCCCTGATGCATCCCGTGGGCCTGCAGGCTTTACCGCCTGTGCTTAAGGAGAAAGGAATTCAACAGGTCAGCTCTTTGAGAGGCAGAAACAAATTCCAATTTCAAGGTGTTAATGGGGAAAAATACTGAAAGGGCTCGTTCTTATTAGTGCCAAGAGAAAAGGGGGAACACTGCTGGGTTCTGACTCTCTTTGATTCAACAGGAAACACCCCAGTGCCCAAAAGCAAAGGGGCTCCAGGAGCTGGCACTGGCGGAAAACACAAACAGGGAGTCCACAGCAGAGCCCAGACAGAGGAAAGGACCCAACCAGAACAGGGACAGGGGCTGAGCTGCAGCTCACCCAGGAGGACTCTGCATCTGCAGGAGGTGGCAGTGCCAGAGCCAGGGCGACGGGTCTGGCCCTTGCTGTCACCGAGCCACCGGCGCATCCTCTGCGGCGTGCGGGAGATCCGGTGGCGCTGGTTCACAACACCAGCTACAATTAACCTGGAGTTTGCTCTGCTCACTCTAAGTTGTTTGGGACACCAACAGAAAGCAGTAGTGTCCCACCCCAGTGCTGCTGTCAAGACAGGTCTGAAAGGTGATCAGAAAGTTGTTAAAACTACACATGGGAAAAGTTGGCAGATGCTGCTCATCTAGAAGGCTGTTCCCAGGACTTGGCTCATTGTCTGTAAAATGAATGACCTGCAAACAGCTCAGACTCTATTTTGGACCTTGGAAGGGGCAGCTCAGACCCAGCTACCCCAGAAGCATGCTTGGCTGCAAGTCCCTGGGGAATAAAAGCAACCTTTGTACCTGCAACACAAGACACTGCTGCGGTCTTGACCAAGGGTCCAGGTTCACACAGGACATATTATTTTAAAGCCTTCCTGGAAAACAAAGAACTTCCTCCAGCAATCACATCAGCAAGGGCAAGCCATTGTGGCTGTACTGCCATCAGTGTTGGGAGAGGCTGGGTTGCTGGGAATGAGAGCAGCCAGAGCTCAGCCCCTGGCAAGGGCACTGGCTTCATACTCCACCTGGCTCTGGATGCCACTGCGAGACACAACACGGAGCTCCTCTGGGTGCCGAGCTTGGGTGTCCCCCGTGCCTACCAGCCCACAGCCACTGCCTCAATGCTCACTGCTCTCACTGCCCTTTGTGGGCCCCCACAAGGTTCCTAGGGACACCCCAGGGTGTCACCCCTCTGCTGTGGGACACCCCTTCCCTCCCCATATCAGAAGGGCTCCCTGAAGTGTAAGTTCCTCCAGGATGGGCAGGATGATGCAGCACGGTCCCTGCCCCAGCACCACACACAGCCCTTGTCTGTACAGGTAACTGCGAAGGGCAGCTGTTCCTCCAGACCAGATCCGGACACAGTGCAGAAACCACAGCAACAGTTCAGCGCCCCTGACCCTGAGCCCACCCCAAACGTCAGCACTATGCTCCCTGGAACCAGGAGTGCCCATCACTATCCCCCGTGGAACCAGGAGTACCAATTCCTTTCAGTGAGGCTCTGCCCCCCAAAAAGCACTGCACTCCCCTAGAGCCCTCTGCCATCTCCCTCTGCAAACATCCCTCCTTCCAGCCTTTCCCGGTTTCCGAGAGCGAATGCCAAAGTGACACCAGGATATTTATTTATTGTGAAGTTTCCAGCAACAAGCCAGACTCACTGCAGCTCAAACAAACAAGCCAGTCTGGCACCACAGAAACGTGCCGCACACAGTGGAAACAAACACGAACCACGTCCTTTCCCTGGTCATTTCTTGGCAGGTCTCTTGCCCCCACTCCAGCCCACAGCCCACCCGAGGGCAGGGCTGGATCTCCACTGCCACCGGCTGCCCAGGCTCTTGCCCCAGGACTGCGGGGGACGCGGGGGAGCCCGCCACAACTACAGTCACTATTGACTGCAGCGAGCCAGCACTTCATGCCGTGGGGGCCACACACCCTCCTGCTGCCCAGAGCAGCCCTGCAGGAGTTGGGCTGGGGGGCAGAACTGCAGCCAGGGCACCGCAGCACCTGAGGACGGGGGGTCGGACCCTGGTCCATCAGGGCTGGAGCCCAGCCCCGTTGCCTGTGCGGGGATCAGAACAGGCGGGGGCAAGAGACCTGCCAAGAAATGACCCCGCCATGCCCCAAAAAAGCCTGTCCCGAGACTTGGCTCCGGGATAGGGATGAGCAGCTGGCAGAGCATCCTGCCTTCCTTGGGACAGGAGTGTGCTGCGAGTGCTCAGAGGCTGGAGGAGGGCTGCTGCCAAGAAGCAGAGTTCAGGTGAGCCTCCTCTTGCCGCAAGACCCCCTTCAGTCCCACGCAGCCCCTCCTGGGCTTACACCTGCTCTGTCAGCTCAGACAGGAGTGCCAGGAGCAAGGCTGCAGCACCAGCCACGCCTTACCTTTGGGCCTGGAGACCTCGGTGGCATTGGGAGTTGTCATGGCAATGCAGACATCATCCTGGGGAAACTGGTCACACTTGAGCATCTCTGGCCAGAAGAAGCCAAAGAACTGCATGACAGGCTCACAGGAGTCACGGACAGCCTCACAGAGCCAGCGGCAGGGGTAGACCGGCCGGTCCAGGCAGACGGGGGCAAAGAGGGAGCAGAGGAAGACCTGGGTACCCATATGGCAGTTCTTATTGAGCAGTGGCACCCAGCTGCTCGCCTGGTGCTTCACCTCGGCCATGGTCTCGTGGTCCAGCAGGTTGGGCAGCACCATCTTGTCGTAGCCCACGCTGTGGCAGAGCCGCAGGTCGGCGGGGATGGCCACGCACTGGTGGGGCTTGGCGTAGAAGCGCCCGCCGGGGTAGGGGCCCAGGTCGGACTGGTAGCTGACATAGTCGTACTCGCTGGCCCCGCCACAGGCCAACAACCCGGCGGCCACCGACACCAGCGCCCGCAGGGCGGCCCCGCCGGGCCCCCTCGCGCTGCCCATCGCCGAGACCGCCGACGCTGGCCCCGACGGCGCCGCCCGCTGCCGGCGGCCGCCCCGGCGGCCCCTTCCCGCGCCCCTCGCCCGGCGGCCCCTCCGCCGAGCCCTACCCGGGGTCCCGACCCGCAGCCCCCCCCCCCCCCCCCCCCCCCCCCCCCCCCCCCCCCCACCCC
>JAYRBT010000060.1:1867455-1881662 GCA_036023395.1 Myiotriccus ornatus | reverse complement strand
ATGGGGTCCCGAAGAATGGGATCCTGAAGGATTAGATCCCACAGGATGGGATCCCGCAGGATGGGATCCTGAAGGATTAGATCCCAAAGGATGGGATCCCGCAGGATGGGATCCCGCAGGATGGGATCCTGAAGGATTAGATCCCAAAGGATGGGATCCCGCAGGATGGGGTCCCGCAGGATGGGGTCCCGCAGGATGGGGTCCCGCAGGATGGGATCCCGAAGGATTAGATCCCGCAGGATGGGATCCTGCAGGATGGGGTCCCGCAGGGCGGGCTCCTGAGGAACAGAGCTCTCAAAGGGCACCCTGGGTGTGTGGGACGTGGTTGAGCCTCTCTGGGTCAGCTAAGGGTGTGCAGCCTGGAGACAGAGCCTGGCTCTCTCTAGAGCACAGCAATTTACTGCCCTGCTTTATGGTTTCGGGGACGCTCGTGGTATAACTTTAACAGGCTTACTCTAATTCGCTGGTTTGGATCGGAATAGGCCTGTTAAAATTATGAACTACTTAGGCATGGAATCATAAAACACTGTAGTGCAATAAATGTATATTTCAGAAAGGGACAGATTACATGACCACCATTCCCATGCTTGGCCTTCCTGCTGACATGGCACACCTGGAAGATTTCCAGGGATTACAGTGTTTGCCATCCCTTCTATTTCAAAAGCACAACAGTAGGTGTTTGAAAATGAACATCTATTAAATTCCATTTATCTCCTTACTTGATTCAGGTTTTCAGTTAAGCCAGGAAAGAAATATATTCTTGCTTACCACCTCTGGAAGTCAGCTGGAAGGGCTACATTGCCAGGCAGGGGAAGAGAGATCTGTTCTTTTACTTACTGGGAGATAAGCAAAGCAACTGAGTTAACTGAAGAGTTGCCCTGAGCTCTTAAGTTGTACTTCAGAAGCCAAACCTTTGGCCCCCAACAGAAAGCAAAAGAAGGTTTCAGTGCAGAGATGGAACATATTTATTATTAACTGCTCCTATGTTAAGTAATTTCAGAGGTGATCAGATACAGGACTGAGAAATTAACACATTTACCTCATCACAAAAGTTTCAGAGACATCTCCCACATAGTAGTGATTATATTCCACTGCAAGGTCTTCAGAGTTTACTGTGAAGGCCAGCAGTATCTCAGACACCCTGAAAACATATTTTTATGTTTTTATAAACTCTAGTAAAATCGTAATGCGATAAAACCTTGCATTCAAGAGCACATTCTCTGAGAATATTTTACATGCACATAAAACATCCGAGAAAATGTTAACATTATGGTCTTAACTGTTTGCACATTGGAACCAGCTAAAGCTTAGGAAGATGCCGTCCATCTGGCACGGTGTTTTAAGCAGAATATTTCTGAGCACACTTCCCTTGCACTGGGGCTCCTGGCACTGCTCGAGCCCCACTGTGACAGAGCGGGGCTGCCTCGCACACACAGGGCACCGACCACAGCGTCTGCAGGAACAGTGAGCCCACCTTGCCTTACCACACTCGTGTCCCGGGTCCCCAGAGAGGGGACAACGCCTGACAGCATCAAGGTGCACGCAGGGACCGGGCTGGGGGTCTCGGCTCAGGGGGCAGGAGGGAAGAACTGGGGACAGCCCCAGCCTTCGCTCACCGCTCTCACCCCACCCCACCCCACCGACCAGGGCTTTCCTGCAGCCTGTGCCCAGACTGTTCAAGCAAACCCATTAGGTGTTTATTAGCCTTCATTATGGAGTGCTAGAGGGTTAATTAGTTCAGGCTGCTCCTGTGGGAGGGATGGGGGGCAGCAGAGTGAGGCAAACCCAGCAGCCGAGTATCCAGGTTCCTGGGGCAGCCTGAGCCGGGGACCAGGCAGCCTGGGCTGCCCCTGTCCTCACACCTGGACAGTGAGGGGGGAGGCTGGAGCCCCCTCATCGGCAGCAGGGAGTCCTGCCCCTCTGACCAGGATCTCTTGCTGCTCAGTGCCCCCCCAGCTGAGAACTGAGGGTTAATGTTTCCTGCTGCTCCACTGGCACTGAATTCCTCCTGGCCATCAGAAGTCCTCTTGCAGAGGAAGGACAGTGCTGCACCAGACTCTGGTGTGATGGGAATGAAGTGGAAATTGCAAACGCAGAGGGTCCACGGGGGTCCCTCCAGCTGTGCCCAGCATGGGACCAGGCAGGATGGGGACACCGTCCCCTCCTTGCAGAGCCTTCCAGGGCACTTTCCACTTCAAGAGGAGAAAGGGATTCAATGCAAAGAGGAAACAGTATCTTCAAACTGGTGTTGTGCCGCTTCCTCTCTACAAACACTCAGTCTATCACTCTGCTGTGTATTCTCTGCTCAGCCCAGCAGCCACTCCCGGGATTTGTTGGCCCACAAAGTCCACAGACCGACTCGGGGTGCAAGAATGGCTCCTCTGAAAATGTGAGAGGAGGTGCAACCATTATCAGCTCCTGAGCAGAAGAAAAGGAAAAACCAGCCAAAGAGCACAGTGAGTAATCCCTGCCCAGCTGAGCCCTGGCAATCAGGTACAAGATAACTATGGCTGTGGCCCTGCCTAATTATTTCTGCTTCATCTCATTGTGAAAAACCGGTCATTTCCCCTTAAAAGACACTCTGTGTGATGTTCAGCTTCCCCAGGGGAGTCAGCTGTGCAGCCCCGCAGAGGGATTCCCTGGAGGAAGGGCACAAGGCATTTGCATTTTCCAGTTACTGCATGGAGAAGTCCCTGTTGGTGGGAACTCTGACACCCAAGTGCCGCAGGACCAGGAGCCTGTGTCCTTGGAGAGGGGGACGGGGCAGTGTCCAAGCAGGCTGGGCCCCCCCAGTGCCGCAGCCGGTGACCCCAGAGCCCCGTCCCTTCCCCGTGGGCCCCACCGCGGCCCGGCAGCACATCCTGCCCCCGGAGCCTCCCCGGCACCGCCGCCTCGGGGCCCGGGGTCATGGGAAGCACCGACCCGGCAGAGGGAGCGTGACCCAAAGCAGCCCGTCCGCAGCGCGGTTCGTCCCCCGCGGGTGCTGCTCTCGTCCGCCGGCTCCCAGCGCAGCTCCGGCCGGAGATGGCGGAACTGAACAACCCAGCGCCTGCTCCCCGTCCCGTTCGATCACCAGCCACGGGTCTTACCAGCTGTGTAAACGAACGAGCCACGGGCTGGCACCACGGCGGGCACCGGCCAGGGCTGCCATGGTGGCCACGGGCACGGGGACAGTGAGGGGCACGGGGACAGTGAGGGGCACGGGGACAGTGAGGGGCACGGGGACAGCAATGGGGTACGGGGACAGCAATGGGGTACGGGGACAACAGGTGGCACAGGGACGCCGGTTCGGTTCCCGGTTCCGTTCCCGGGGCCGTTCCCGGTTGGGTTCCCGGTTCCCGGTTGGGTTCCCGCTTCCTGGTTCCGTTCCCGGTTCGGTTCCCGGTTGAGTTCCCGGTTCGGTTCCCGGTTCCCGGTTGGGTTCCCGGTTTCGTTCCCGGTTCCCGGTTGGGTTCCCGGTTCCGTTCCCGGTCCCTGGTTCCGTTCCCGGTTCCCGGTTCCGTTCCCGGTTTCGTTCCCGGTTCCCGGTTCCGTTCCCGGTTCCATTCCCGGTTGGGTTCCCGGTTGGGTTCCCGGTTCCCGGTTCCGTTCCCGGTTGGGTTCCCGGTTCCGTTCCCGTTCCCGGTTCCCGGTTCCGTTCCCGGTTCCCGGTTCCGTTCCCGGTTCCCGGTTCCGTTCCCGTTTGGGTTCCCGGTTGGGTTCCCGGTTCCCGGCTCGGTTCCTGGTTGGGTTCCCGGTTCCGTTCCCGGTTCCGTTCCGTTCCCGGTTCGGTCCCCGGTTGGGTTCCCGGTTCCCGGTTGGGTCCCCGGACGGTCCCACGTCCGGGGTTTGGGGGGGGGGTCACTCGAACCCCCCCCGTGATGGCGCAGCCAATGGAGCGCGGGCTCGCTCCGCGCACGCGCGGGCACGGCGGCTCCGCCGCCCGGCGGAGCTGCGCCTGCGCAGTGCGGGTCCCCGGCGCGGCGCGGGCAGCACTTCCGCCCTGGTCGTGGCCGGCGGGGCCGGCGCTGTCGCGACAGTCGCCGAGCGCGGGGCGGCGGGGCCGGCGCGATGAGGCCGCAGCAGGCGCCTGTGTCGGGCAAGGTGTTCATCCAGCGCGACTACAGCGGCGGCACGCGCTGCCAGTTCCAGAGCAAGTTCCCGGCCGAGCTGGAGAACAGGGTGAGGCGCGCCGGGGCCGGGATGGACGGGCGGCCGGGCCCGTGGGACCCCCTGCACTGACCCGCAGCGGAGGCCGCGCGGGGCAGGGGCGGGCGGGGCCCGGGAAGGCGGCGGGGCCCGGTCCCGGGAAGGCGGCGGGGCCCGGGCCCGGTCCCGGGAAGGCGGCGGGGCCTGGGCCCGGGAAGGCGGCGGGCTGGCGGCGGGGGCCGGAGCGCTCCCGCTGTGTCGGCGCCGGCCGAGCCGGCTCCGCGCCCCCGGGCGTTCGCGCCGTCCCACCCCGTGGAATCTTGCCCTTCCTGCTGAGCGCGCCGAGAGGCCGCTCGAGCGCTGCCCCAGGTGCTCCGGCTTTGCTCGGTGCTGCCAGGTGTGAGATCTCCGGCTGGCAGCAAAACAAACGCTCCTCGCTGCCCCCTTCTCTTTCCGTCGCTCCGCTTTCTCCTCGCCCTCGTTCCTTTGTTGGGGGTGCTGTGGTTTTTGGGGGGTGTTTGGCCGGCTCTGCAGCAGCTCGGTGGGCACCGGGAGTGTCCAGGCACTGCCCATCTGCCGGTCTCTGCGGGCTGTGAGCTCAGGGGCTCTCACGGTGGCGGGGGGTGCTGTGTGCTGCTCTCAGGGCAATGTGTGTACACTGAGCTGCAGTCCAGGCAGGAGCTGCACCCTGACACTGGGTGTCCTTCAGGCTGGGGCTCTGAGCTCCGTGCAGCTCTTCCAGGAGAGCAGAGGGATGTCTGAGGGTGTGGGAGGCTGTGACAGCCCCTCTTGCTTCTCCTGCAGATTGACAGGCAGCAGTTCGAGGAGACGGTCCGGACACTGAACAACCTCTATGCAGAAGCTGAAAAACTTGGGGGCCAGTCTTACCTGGAGGGGTGTCTGGCGTGCCTGACTGCCTACACCATCTTCCTCTGCATGGAGACACACTATGAGAAGGTGTGTTTGCCTCCCCTGCAGGCAAGGACATGGGCCGGAGGTGGGGGGGTTTCCTGTCACCTACAGTGCTGTGGGACAGATTCCTCGTGGAGGTACCTCAGTTTGGGTGCCCTTTGGGGTGTCCCTGGGTCCCCTGGGGGTGTCCCTGGGTCCCGCAGGGGTTTGCTGTCACACCAGGTGTGTGCTGGTTTCCATACCCGTGTCACTGCTGGGGCTCTGACTCGTGGCTGAGGGAGCCTGAGGAAGGAGCTGTGACTCCTGTGCTGTTCTGTTGGCAGGTTCTAAAGAAAATTGCCAAATTCATCCAGGAACAGAACGAGAAGATCTACGCTCCTCAGGGCCTCCTGCTGACAGACCCCATTGAAAGAGGACTCAGAGTTGTATCCTTCTGTGGCTTCTGACACTGTCCCCTGGCTCGTGCTCCCTGTTTGTCTGTGTGGCACCTCTGTTCAGGCCTGATCTGTGACACAGCAGACCCTGGGGTTAGTTGTGGTGCTCTCTCTTGTGTCCTGCTCTCTACTCAGGTTTTGGTGCATTAAGATTTGGCAGATGGAAAGGCAGTGAAAACGTGGTGGGACCCAACCTGACAGGGCATCTCACATGGGCTGTTCCCTTTGCTTTGGAGCTCTGAGACCCCTTAAAACAGCAGGAATGAAGCAGAGGCCAAAAGTCTCATCACCCTGCCCTTTTCTAGTTATGCTTTCATAATCTCTTTATGGTGTGTTTCCCTAACAGCTTTTCTGTGCAGATTGAAATTACCATTTATGAAGACAGAGGTTTGACCAGTGGAAGATAAAACTGTGGAGTCTCAGGTACCTGTTAGCTTCATCCCAGGTCAGTTCCAGCCTCTCCTCTGTGCTCAGAGGAGACACAGAACATCAAAAGTACTATCCCTGGCCTTGGAAAGCTCAAATTGGAACTGGCTGCCCTGTCTTAGGTGCTCTGCAGGTCCTGGGATGGGGGTGTGAAGTCTGAGTTGCTGGCAGTGTGTGCAGAAAAGAGGGGGAGAAGTATTTATGCCTGTTATGCAAAAAGAAACAGAATAAAAGTTTATTTTCTGTTGGACAAGCAAAACCCAGAGTGCTGGGTTTGCTCCTGCTGCCTCTCCTCCCGAGATAACAAACTGCAGCTGTGGTTTGACTTTCTAATTCTGTGAAACTTCTTTTCCAGACGACAGCTCACCGGTGGACTCGCTGTACCAAGGTTCCCCTACCTCCTACTTTAGAGCATCATTCCTTTCTCTGCTGCCAGATCCACAGTGCCATCTACTACAAGGACTAACTTCCTCAAACTGCTCCCCGGGGGTGACCTAGCTGGTCAGCATCCACTTTACAGGAGATTTTGAAGCAATGAAATCACTTTTCAGTTTTGATTTGGCTTTGGGATTTTTTTTTTTTTTTTCTGAAGAAAAAGCAGAAGTGGTAAAGCTGCTTTCTCCCCTGAAAGAAACGGGGCCCTCAGCCCAGCAGAGGTTTAGCTTTAGTCCCACAAGTGCAGTGCTGCTCCCCCCTGGTTCTCAGAGCCTTCTGTCCCCCAGGCGGGCTTTGCACAGCTCCAGCTCAGGGTGGGGAACTTCCCTGCGGGTCGGTGCTGGAGTGAGGACGTACTCAGTGCCTCTTCCTGACCAGGAGTGACCCAGGGCAATGCCTCTTGTGGGAGACCAGGGGGCAGAGTGCTCCTCGTGTGGATGTTTCGGTTGTCCCTGGAAGGGGAGGAGTGGCGGGACCCGGACCCTGGTGGTCGTTGTGCTCCCCAGGAGGGGCCTGTTGGGCTGTGAACGACGAGCACACTGAAGTGGATGCTGAGCCAATAAACATAACAACTCCCACCCTACTCCGATTAATACGTGAAGTGTACAACCGTTTCTTCTGGGGTTTATTATCTATAATTTATAGGAAAACATGGCTTTGACGAGCTGTTAGGTGTCGTGTGAGGTGGTCTCAGTCCTGGTGCTGCAGGAGCAGAGCTGTGCATTCCTTGGCAGCCTCGTGCATGGACATTGCTCAGCACTATGGAGGGCCCACAGTCCCAGCTGGCTTAATCCTTCCCCTTCCATCCTTTTCCTTGATGAAAGCCTGGGTTTAGGTGCCGGGTGTCAGTGTCCAGTTGTAGAAGGAACTCAGGCGTGCAGAAGAGACAACTGAGCAGGGGCCCAGGTGCTGGTTTGGTGGTGCTGCAGGTGCTAATACTGGATCTGGAACTCCAGGCTCATTCCTCAGCCACTGTGGGGTTTTGTTTGAGATTTGTTTAATATTTTCATTGTATAAAAACTTGTTTTTTCTAAACTGTGTAACAGTGTTTGCCTTTCACAGCCGTTGCAATATTGGCAGAAGTACTGATCATAAAAAATAAACCTTTTCTTAAAGCGAGCGTGGGTCTGTGTGGCAGTGCCGGGGGCGATCCCGGGGCTGGGGCCGGGGCTGTTCCCGGGGCCAGGATCGGGGCTGTTCCTGGGGCTGGGGCCGGGATCGGGGCTGTTCCCAGGATCGGGATCGGGGCTGTTCCCGGGATCGGGATCGGGGCCGTTCCCGGGGCCGGGGTCGGGGCCGTTCCCGGGGCCGGGGTCCGGGCCGTTCCCGGGGCCAGGATCGGGATCGGGGCTGTTCCCGGGGCCGGGGCCGGGATCGGGATCGGGGCCGTTCCCGGGGGGCTCCCCCCGGAACGGTCCGCACCCGGAACGTGGGGCCGGGGGCAGCGGGGCCGGGGGGGGTGTTGGGTGTCAGCCCGGGCTGGAGCCGCGCGCTGGACCTGCCTCCTGATTGGCTGGGGGGGCTGCCGCGCGCTGGACCTGCCTCCTGATTGGCTGGGGGGGCTGCCTCGCGCTGTGTCTGCCTCCTGATTGGCTGGAGGGGCTGCCGCGCGCTGGGTCTGCCTCCTGATTGGCTGGGGGGGCTGCCGCGCGTGCGCAGCCGGCGGCGGGCGGCGATGGCGGCGGCGATGGCGGCCCCCGGCGGGGACGGGGCGGGCGCGGACTCGGACGGCGGCAGCAGCGGCGAGGAGCTGGTGCTCACCCCGGCGCAGCTGATCCGCAGCCTGGAGCAGGTGCCGTGCGCTGGGGAGCGGGGGGTGCTGGGCGCCGCGGGGCCGGGCCGTGCGCGGGCCCGCCGCGGCCGCGTTTGTGCTCTCCCGGGGGCGCGGTGTGAAGCCTGCCGTCTTTCAGGCCTGGCTCAACGAGAAGTTCGCTCCGGAGCTGCTGGAGAGTAGACCCGAGATCGTCGAGTGTGTCGTGGAGCAGCTGGACCACATGGTGGGTCCTGCAGGGCCGGGGGCGGCGCAGGGGTCCTCGGTTGGCTGAGCTGGCAGACACGCCTGGCTGTCTCTGGGAGTCGTTTGCTCCCCAGCCTCTGGGACACAGGCTCTCTGAGCGCTCTCTGAGCTTGCCTTGGGGAGGGGCTGAGGGGTACAAGGACACGGTGCTTTGGGTCACCAGGGGCAGCCGCAGTCTGGTTCCCTGGGTTCTGTGTACAAGATCTGGCTTGCTCTGTGTTTCTTGCTGTTTGACGCTTCAGCCATTTGATGTCTGTTGATTTTTCCCTGCAGGAAGCAAACCTGAAGCGGGCAAAGAGAGGAGACCTGAAGGTGAGCGTGCACCGCATGGAGATCGAGAGGATCCGCTTCGTGCTCAGCAGCTACTTGAGATGTCGGCTGGTGAAGGTAACACTGGCTCTGCAGCCCAGAGGGGAGAAAGGGGCACTGCTCAGAAGGAGGGTTCTTACCCACGCAAGGCCTCCTCCTTCAGCAGTTAAAGCGTGTTCTCTGCCTGTTCTCGGAAGCGCAACCCAAAGGAATGAATTCCTTGGACACGCTCCCCTGTGGTGGTGAAGGGAGATCACAGTAGTGTTGGTCACAAGGCTGTGGGTGTTGTTTCCTTCACCTTAAGCCCAGATTGGCACAGTTGAGTGCTGGCCCATTCTGCCTGAGCCCTGTGGTTGTACAGCCTGGCTGGTGTCACAGTTCATTCAGGAGCAGGGATTTGGGCTGGCCTGGGGTGCTCATACAGCTGCTACAGGGGAACCCAATGGAGAGTGGGATTTGGGCACTGAACTCCTGGGAGAGATCTGTATCATTCTTTTGGCTTTTGTTCCAATATCAGATAGAGAAGTTTTTCCCCCACATCCTGGAGAAGGAGAAGTCTCGAGCTGAAGGGGAGCCCTCCATCCTGTCACCAGAGGAGTTTGCTTTTGCTAAAGAGTAAGTAGGTTTTCGATGTGTCTTTCTCCCTTTTTTGTAGATTACAGAACTCACCTGTGTGTTATGCTGAACAGTTCTTGAGACTGAGAACCTTAGACAGGTCTGAAGTAAGGATCAGGGTGTTTTACCTGGAGGTTTTCCTTATGGGCAGGAAGAGGGAGCTGAAACAAAATAACCCTGAGTCAGTTAGCAGGGTAAGCCAAGGGGCCTGTCTCTGGCTGTGCCTGTGGGACCAGGAGCTGTTGCTTGCTGGCAGCAACAACACTCTCCATGCAGATTTGTGTTTCATTAAACCAGTCAGTGCTCCGATGGTTTGTTTCAGGTACATGGCGAATACAGAGACCTACCTGAAAGACGTGGCCCTAAAACACATGCCACCCAACCTGCAGAAAGTGTCTCTCCTAAAATCAGGTGAGTCCATCCAGGTTAAGCTGAAAATTGTGGCACCAGGGCAGAGTGTGGGAGCCCAGAATGTAAGGGCTTGTCCTCCAGCTGCTGCTCAGGAGAAGCAAAGATGGTGTGCTGACAGGGTTGTAACAGCTCTGTGCTGCTGCTGGAGGGTCCCGTGTCCCCTGCTCTGCAGCCCTGCCTTGCCCTGAGGAGGGGCACACGAGTGCTCAGGGGTGTCTGGGGTTCCCTTTGCTGTCCCCTGCTCTGCAGTCCTGCCTTGCCCTGAGGAGGGGCACACGAGTGCTCAGAGGTGTCTGGGGTTCCCTTTGCTGTCTCTCAGACCTTTGCTGTCCTGCAGAGGAACATCAGCAGGGGCTGAGCTTGTGCTCTCAATCCATTGTGTGCAGTTCCGAAGCCCAACCTGGACTCCTTTGTGTTCCTGCGGGTGCTGGAGCGGCAGGAGAACATCCTGGTGGAGCCAGAGACGGATGAGCAGAGGTGGGTGGGCTTGTCCCCATGCGGGTGCGGGTTGGTGTCACGGTGGGCGGGGGCTGCAGCTGAGGTGCCGCCTGTGCCCACAGGGAATATGCCATTGACCTGGAGGAGGGCTCGCAGCACCTGATCCGCTACAGGACCGTGGCCCCACTGGTGGCCTCAGGAGCCATGCAGCTCATCTGAGGGGGAGCAGTAAGTACGGGGCAGGGGGAGCAGCCACCACGACCTCTCCATACATGCACACAGCCTGGGGACCCCCAGAGCTCCCTGTGGGGCTGCCCAGGCCAGGTGCCCTCTGGGGGAAGCCAGGGTGTCCTGTGGTACCTCAGCACCTGTCAGGGCTGTGGGCAGACAGAGGCTCGTGTTGGCCAGGGCAGGGTCCTCTCTGCATGGTCTGTGTGAGGGGTGTCTGGGGAGCACATTCTTCTGCCAGGCAGGGGGTGACATAGGGCGTCTTGTAGTGTGAGTGGCTTTGCATGTGTGGTTTATAGTCTGCCTAATTAATCCATTTAGGTAAAGAAGATTCTTTCAAGTATAGACGTTAAGAGGAGGCAGGGTTTAATCCTTAGGAATCAGTAGCACAGTCACCCAGGAAGGGCTGTGGACTGTGCCCTGCCCGTATTTACAGCCACAGAGGTGACTGGAGCTCCCAGCCAAAGTCCTCGTTAATCTGCTGCTGCGGAAGCGTGCGCCAGGGATCTGCCTGAGCAGTGTCTGGGTGGCACGTCTGGCAGCTTTCTCCTTGGCCCTATTCAGTTTGAACACTAGTCCAGGCAGCCTGTGCTTGCCACCATGCTGCGTCTCACGTGGCTGCTGCACTGCGAGCGTGAGTGGCACTGTCCTCCTCTAGCAGCTGAACCTCAACTGACCTGATGGTATGCAGAGTGCCTTTGGTGCAGCTCCTCTCTGCAGCCTGGCAGCTGGCACACAGCAGTGTCCTCACAGGCTGGGCAGGAGAGTGAACATGGCTGGTAGGCGGAGATCACTCAGCCTCCAAGTGAGAGTCGTTTGTGGCACACCTGAAAATGTTGCTACCTGCTTTTGTGTCCTTCCATGACTAAATACTGGGACAACTCTGGAACTGCTAACACTGCACCTCTGTTCTGTCTGTGCTGGGGGAAGGAGGTGTGTCCACAACTTTGAGAAAGTGATGTTTTTTGGCTTGTACTTTTAGGTGAAGACGCAGCAGTGCATCCACCTTAATCTGTGCCGCAGGGAGAGAGAGACTGGGCAGCTTTGCTAGGGCCTGCTGTAAAACCTGGGCTCTGATACGTTCCCTGTTCCCTGCTGCCCCCGGGTGAGGTGGCTTTGGTTTGCTGAGTGATTAGCTCTGAACGCAAAGTAGGAAGATGGTGAAAGAGGTCACAGGGAGGGCACTGATGGTGAGCTGTGATTTCCCTGCCTGAGCCGGATTTGCTCTCCCAGGGCCCAGAAAAAGGTGGGGCAAATGGTTTCATTGCTAGGAAGACACTGTTTTGCTGACAGGCCGGGGCTGAACAGCAGGTTTCTGCCAGTTGAGCACTGGGTTCACCCTCACTTTGGTCATGCTATGAGTGGTGTCTTGCCTTGTTCTGCAGACATTCATTCACGGTGGTGATGAAAAGCCATGCAGAAATACTGATAGGTCGGTCAGTTGTGTCATGAGCTGATGAAAATCTGTACTGTCAGCAGGAACAATCAGGGCTGCTTAACATAAATGGCTAGACAGCTCTGGGGAGATTAGCAGGGAGTACAGGGCAGGGGTGATCTGATTTAGGTGACAGTCTTTAGTGTCAAGGAGTCACATGTGAGCTGAACAGTGAAGGTGATTTTGAATATAAATGTCAGGGACACCACAGTGCTCGGATGTGAGCAAATTTCTTTCTCAGTGCACACAACTAGGATAAGAAACTTCCGAGGATGAACCCAGGGTCTGGGGATTTCTCTGTGCTTAGACACCCTGGAAATAGCTGTCTTCGGACAAGCACCTGAAAAGGGATGTACAAAACCACTCTGAGCTTCCCCGATTGAATACGATGCTAGAGGAACATGCTCCTCTTCCTCCCAGGGCTTCCTCCAGGTGCTGGTGGTTCCATAAACATTTGTCTTCCCAGAGCACTCGCCTTTCTCTGGCACCAGGAGCCCCTCCTGTGCCGTTGCCCCGCCGGGCCCGTTGCTGGTGCCCCCGGGGGTCTCGCCGTTCCTTGCCCGCTCCGGGGGCGGGGCGGGGGCGTGGCCGGGGGCGGGGCGGCGGCGCTGATTGGCCGAGGCGGGGTGTCCCGGGCGCGGGCGCTCCCACGGGCCCATTGAGGCGGAGCCGGCGCGGCGGGAGCGGAGCGGAGCGCCGGGACGCGATGAGCTGCGGCGAGTGAGCGGGGCCGGGGCGGGCGGGGCCGGGGGGCTCGCCGGGGCTGGCGGCCGGGGCCTGACCCCCTCTTCGCCTCTAGGCTTTTCCAGGTGTGCAGCAGGCGGGCTGTCGCCCCCCCGGCCATGCCCGTGGACCTGGCCGTGCGGCTCTGCCTGAGCCACTCGCCCCCCATCCGCAAGCTGCTGAACTCCTACGAGGAGCTGCGGGGCAACCGAGGCCGCAGACCCCTCCGGTCCTGTCTCAACCAGAAGCTGAGCGCAGAACCTGAGCCCGAGCGGCGAGACAGCACCAAGAGCTCCAAGGGCCAGAAGAAGAAGCGAGTCGTGTTTGCTGATATGAAGGGGCTCTCGCTGACGGCTGTCCGCTTCTTCTCAAGGATTGAGGAGGACCTTTGTGACTTGCAGCACGCCCTGTCAGACCTTGCCTCCTTCCGCCCTAGGCTGTGGGACTCACGCCCAGAAGCATGCAGGTATGTGCTGGACTTCCCACAGCCCTCAGTGGACTACACGGCGTTCCGCAGCAACCTGCACAGGAACCTCGTCTGCCTGGAGAGCTGTGTGATCCAGGACCGCATTCTGTCAGGGACAGTGAAGGTCAGAAACATTGCCTATGAGAAGAAGGTGGCAGTCCGCATCACCTTCGATGGCTGGAAGAGCTTCCGGGACGTCCCCTGCCAGTACATGCACAGCACGTACGGCTCAGCTGACACAGACATCTTCTCTTTTGAGCTCACCCTGCCCAAGCCAGCCAGCGGCCGCAGGGCCGCAGAGTTCTGCATCTCCTTCCAGTGTGGACAGAAGACCCACTGGGACAACAATCATGGGAAGAACTACAAGATCCACCACGTGGGCGGATCCTCCCGTGCCGTGAAGCGTGCCAGCGGGGCCTGGGAGCATCTTGGCACCTCTGGGGCTGCTGCCCTGGTCCTGTCTCATTTGCAGACCTGGCGGTGTTCAGAGACCCAGGCTCCTTACTGGTAGGAGGGCAGTGTGTGAAGGCATGTAGGTCCCCTCCACGTCCCAGACATGGTACAAGAGTCTTGGGGAAAGGGTCAGCTGCAGAAGATGCTGCTCACAGTTTTGTTAGCTCCTCCACAGCTCTATGAGCAGCTGCTGGTGTCTGCAGAAGCTTCTTCACTGCTGGCTCCTGCCACAGAGGCTGGAAGCTGCTACTCGGAGTGACTCCTGTAGGTTCTTGAGGCAAAGCAAGTGACAAGGAACGGGCTGTGGGCTGGAGCCCGCGGCCGTGCCTGACCCAGCGGGGAGCTGCGGGGGCTGGTGCTGCCCAAGTGCCTTGTGCAGAGGGAGCTGCTGGGGAGGGGTGGGCTCCTCGTGCTCCGCCATCCTGGGAAGGGCTCAGCACAGGGTTACCGGGCATCCGGTCATTGGTGCTGTAACGGGGACTTTTAATAAAGTGATGGCGCTTCACGGCTCCTGCCTCTGCCTCTTGCTGTTCATCTCCCTCCTGCTCTTCATCCTCCTCCTGCTCTTCATCCTCCTGCTCTTCATCCACCTCCTGCTCTTCATCCCCCTCCTGCTCTTCATCCCCCTGCTCTTCATCCCCCTCCTGCTCTTCATCCCCCTGCTCTTCATCCTCCTGCTCATCCTCCTCCTGCTCTTCATCCTCCTGCTCATCCTCCTCCTGCTCTTCATCCTCCTGCTCTTCATCCTCCTCCTGCTCCTCCTCCTCCCACCCGGGG
>JAYRBT010000060.1:1850876-1867019 GCA_036023395.1 Myiotriccus ornatus | reverse complement strand
CGGGCCGTGCCGCCGCAGCCCCGAGGCGGCGGTGCGGGCCCGGTGCCCGGCGGGCGCTGCCCCAGCCCCGGGGCGGGGCCGCTCCGGCCCGGCGGTGACACGGTGCTCGGGAGCGATAGCTGAGCCCTCGCAGGGCCTCGCCGCCGGCTCGGGGGCCGGTCTGACCTGCTCGCCGGCGTGAGTCCTGGTTCGGATGGGTGACGGCTCCGGCATAATGGGCAGCTGCACGTGTGGATGACGAGCTGCCTCTCCCAGGACATGGCACTAACCATATTCTTAGCGTTACTGGTATAGCAGTGTTTAGCCAGCAGCTGGAACACACTGTAGGGGGGAGCGAGAGGATCCTCACAGACTCTCCTCTGCCCCGTGTGCTTATCAGGTACCTGTTAAATCCCACTCTCAGGTTGACACTCCATAGCCAGGTGAAGGTGGTGTCCAGGGGGGGTCTCCCCCGAGCAGACTTGACTGTTGTCACAAGCCTTGGTCCTGTACATGCACATCCTCCCCCAGCAGGGCTGCGGTGCAGGGTGTGTGACCTTTTGACTGGTCCCCGTGCCCCAGCAAATTCCTCTTTGGCTAATCATCATCAGTAATTCTCACCCTGGGGTAACTTCCTGTCCTGAACTGTTTGTAAAGCTGCCCTGTGTGACCGAGGATGAGATGTACGGGAGCAGAGGAAGTGATGTCTTCCCAGGAATTTGGGTACCTCGCTTCCTCAGTGCTCTGGGATGCCCTGAAATGAGAGAGGTGATAAGATCTTTGTCATGAGGAAGGGCTCTCTGTCACTCCTTTCCTGTACTTGGGACCTGATTGCAGCGTCCTGTGCCTTAGGCATGGTTGTGGATGAGTCTGCTCCATCTGAGTCTGAGGTGTGCATGGTATGAAAATACAGGACAAGTGGCAGCAGGGGGTGATTCCTGAGTCGGTGACAGTGCCAGGCAGTAGCTGGAGTACTGGTCCGAGTCTTGCTGTGTCTCAGGAGCTTCTCTGAGTTGTGTGACCTCACCCAAGCACTGCCTTCCAGGTTCCAGAGCCCACTGTCCCTGGCTTCCTGCCACCGTCTCTGCGCTGACATCTCTGCGAGCTGCTGACTTGTGTTGCTCTCTCCTCTGCTGCTGCTGGTGGCATGTGAGTGCCTTGTCTGCCAAGAAGCCAACTCGCTGTTTGAAGAGCTTTCCAGGGACAGAGGCTTCGTTCGTGTCCGTAACAGCCCTTCAGCTGAGTGGATGCCAGGGGCCTCCAGCACTGAACTTGTTCCAGGCGTCATGCGAGGACCCGTGCCGGCACCCGTGTCCTCGTGGGGAGAACAATAATAGCTCCACACACGGTAGGCTCCAGCAAGTGCCAACTCCCTCCATCTCCTCCAATGCAGGCTCAGGGATGGACTCCACCTTGTCCCTCTAAAGAGACTCTGCATGCTCTCAGCAGCCAGGAGGGGATTCTGCTGCCAGCTTCTCCACAAGCTGCCCCACCGCGGGACTTGCTCAGCAGCAGCCTGGGAGGGGACCCGCGGTCGTGTCGCTGCTGTGCCCACCACGCGCCCATGGACGGACCGGTGCGCGTGTGCCCTCTGCTCTGAGCTCCTCGGCCCGCGCTGCCCCTGCTCGCCTGGGCTCCTGGCAGATTCTTGGCTTGTTCTCCCAAGTGCTCTCCCTGATCCTGTTGCATTCCCTGTCTCTCAGAGCCCCAGAAGGATGTGAACTTTGGAATGGGGTCTGTGAGCAGGCTGCGGACTCGGTGCATGTGTGAGACTGTTGCTGAGTAACAGGAGGACTGGTTCATCGCTGCAGACAGTCCTTCTGTCTGGCTGCAGGGCCCCGGCCTTGCCTGGGCCCTTCACCATGTTCCTCCTGCTCCCCTTTGACAGCCTGGTGGTTAATCTCTTGGGGATTTCCATAACTGTCCTCTTCACTCTCCTTCTGGTTTTCATCATCGTGCCAGCAATTTTTGGAGTCTCCTTTGGCATCCGCAAAGTTTACATGAAGACTTTATTAAAAATTTTTCAGGTAAGTCATGTTTTCAGAATTTTCTGTGTGTTTGCAGGGGTTTTGTGAAGCGTGGCCGTGCTAGGAAGAGAGGCTTTTGCCTCAGCAGGGCATCGTGGGTGACCAGGCTGTTGGTGTTATGGTGAGGCCAGATGACCCATTTGGCTCGTCTTGGCTAAGTGTGGTTTACCAGACCTCTGTCTGTGGGCTGGTTTTTCCCTCTGATTAATCTAGTAAGTTTTCAAGTAAAGAAATAGGCTGGTGAGGCTGGGCAGTCAGCAGGGATGCAGCAGGGTCTGAGGGACGGCTTGGAGGGGTTCCTGTCCCAGATGGGGCAGAGCGCTGGTACACCTTGACGTGTGGTGCCATGGGGAGGGACCAGCCTCCAGCCACCAGGTTGCTCCCCTCCAGGACATGTTTGGATGAAGCAAAAGCAGGAGGTAAGGCAGGACTTTTGTCCTGCAAGCCCTGAGTAGTCTGTGGCCAGAACCCAGAGCTCTCAACATGCTTCTGTCCTGGAGTGTCGCCTGCTGAGCCGTGTCTGGACCTGCCACCTCAGAGGACGACCAGCAGCCCTTGCCGACCCTCTTGGCACAGAGAGGCCAAGTGGAATTTTCCAGCTTGGGGTCATGCTGTTCCCTTGCCTCCCTTTGGTGGTCTAATTTTATGAGCTGTCTCTGGGCCAATACCTCTCCTTGAAGCAAGTCCCTGACCAGACCAGAATTTTTTATTTAAGTGTGCTAGGTAAAGCCTACAGCACCCTACCCTGGCAGCCCAGGTGAAAGGTAAAGGGGCACCCTGTGCTTGCTGGGGAGGTTTTAGGCTCTTAAATGTGGAGTTCATGCTGCTAAAGGGTTTATGGTACAGCTACTGATGTTTGAACAAGGCTGGTCGTCCCCAGAGCAGGTTGTGATATAACTGTGTACTGGTTGGCTTGGGAAGACAGCCCTGGAGCTCACAGTGTTCAGCTCTTTAAACTCCGAGTCCTCCCAAAAGCCTGAGACCTGACTTCAAATTTACTGACTGAAGCAGGGGGAAAAATAAGAAGTTTGGTTTATCTGAAATGGAATTTTTCACCTTGTTTTCTTTTTTTTTTTTTCCCCTTCAATTCAGGAACATTTAGTCTCAACACCTATTTTGGTGTTTGAAACTTTTTCTGAAAAGAGTGGGAAGTCTATTTCAGCTTTTATCAAAGAATCTGAGTGGTGGGATAGAGGAGCACATGCACAGCTGCTCCCCGAGTTGGTGGGAAATTTGCTCGTTAAGTTTGGTCGTTCAGAATTGCATGTTTGGGGGCCGTTATTTGCCCAAATGATTTTCCCAGCTCTCGAGGCCAGTGCTGGGAACCCAGAGGGGCAGCAGTCCAGTCTGGCAGTTCGTGGGACACAGCCCGAGCCATGGGGCCTGTCTGGCAGCGACACACCCGTGTTGGTGGGGAGGGAGGGCACCTGCCTGGTGCTGCCCAGGTGGAGGGCCGGGTTTCCTGTTGCTGCAGTCAGGATGGAGATGTGCTGGGCTTGCCATGAATGCCTTCTCCATAGGCTGCTCAGCTCCTCCGGGGCCAGAGCTCCTCTGCTGACTTCTCTTGGGATGGCAGTGTCTAGGCAATCTTCTGCAATCCTGCAGTTCCTGCTGCTGGCAGAGGCGGCTGCCAGGTGAGCCAGACGCTCCATATGCAATTAGCATTCCCACATTGCTGCCTCCTGATCTGCTGCTGGCATGGGCTGAGAGCAGGATGCCAGGAGTTCCCAGCAATTCCCCTCCTTCACAGATAAGCATGTTGTATACAAGTCCTCCTCCTTCAGAAGCTTGTCCTCCCAGGCCTGTGTGATGCAAGGAGTGACGGGCTGCGAAGGTTTCTTGAAGGGCAGGCAGGAAGACTGCCCAGAAATCCAGCCTGCAGTTTGTGCTGGTGCCCTTGAAAAGTAACTGAGAGAACAGGTAGTCCAGACGTGGGATTTGGCAGCCAGCTGTCTGAGGGTGCTTGCTGCTGCTGTTTAGGGTGGATTGGTGAGCTGAGAAGCAGCAGCAGCCATCAGCTGAATTGGAGGGGAAAGGATCCCATCCCACCATCAGCCTGGTGTTTTCAGCAGCAACCTGAAAACACAGTCTCTGCTTTGAGTTTGGAAGAAACAAGGTTGAAAAATAGCTCTGGTCCCCTGACCAGCTTCCTGCACTCTGGTGCAGACCACCCAAGCAGGATGCACAGCTCAGCCAGAACCTGTGCAGTGGCAACTTCATGCCAGGTGCAGCAGAGCCGAGAGGTCATGGAAGCTGCAGAAAATCCTGCTGTGCCACCTCACACTGAGCACTCTCCTGCCCTTGGGCACTCCCTGTTTCCTGCTGGGGCTCTGCTCTGCAGAGTGGCACGGAGAGGTGTGCACATCATGGCTTTCCTGTGCCTGTGCTCATCACCTCCCCGTCAGTCCTCGTGTCCCACTGTGGGCCGATCTCAGCTGTAAAAATCTGCTTCCCAGCTGGTCTCTGCTTCCACCTCAGTTCAGTTGTGTTCATCACTCACTCTTGCAGTTCTGTGTGGAAGCCTCCTGCTGTAGCCCCATGTTCTGCCCTGAACCATGTCTTTCCTGGAAGTGGACTGTAAAGCAGGGCAGTACAGCCTGGAGCTGCAGGCCTGTGAATCTTGGTTGTCTTGTCTGTCTTGCAGTGGGCGACACTGAGAATAGAGCGTGGTGCCAAGGAGAAGAACCATCCGCTGTACAAGCCCTATGTCAATGGTGAGATCCTGCCCTGCGTGGGTGCACAGGAAGTTCAAAATTCCTTTGGGAAGGTGGGGTAGATGTGGTGCCTCTGAGCAGCTGAGGTCTACTGGGAAGCCTTTGATTGGAGGGAGTTCTGGAGAGGTCTTTCTCGTGAGGAGGGGCAGGGAAGCACCCCGGGAGTGCTTCATTTCTAGCTAGTGGGGAGGGCTGGTTTATGCCTGTCTGGACTGGAGGAAGGGTGGGCAAGGAAGGGCCTGGCTCTTGGCTCTCTTTGGGCGGGCAGGTGACACTTTGCTCAGAACTGCCTATGGCACATTGCAGGTATCATTGCGAAGGAGCCAACATCTCTGGAGGAGGAGATCAAGGAGATCCGCCGGAGTGGCAGCGGCAAAGCCCTGGACACCCCTGAGTTTGAGCTCTCAGACATCTTCTATTTCTGCCGCAAAGGCATTGAGACCATCATGGACGATGAGGTGACCAAGAGGTTCTCAGCTGAAGAGCTGGAGTCCTGGAATCTGCTCAGCAGGACCAACTACAACTTCCAGTATATCAGCCTGCGCCTCACTGTGCTCTGGGGACTCGGGGTGCTCATCCGCTACTGCTTCCTGCTGCCCCTCAGGTGGGTGCTGGGCCCTGCCTGCCGAGGGGTGCTGTGAGGGCCTGTTCCTGCTGCAGCCAGTGCAGTTGGTCTCCAGCCTGTGGACCCTGATCAACACCATCAGCAGAGACAGGTGCCTCGGGGAGCAGGGGCTGTGGCTGTTTTTGCTAGCATGTGGCTTCCCTCTTTCTGCAGGATAGCCCTGGCATTTACTGGCATCAGCTTGTTGGTGACCGGTACCACAGTGGTGGGATATTTGCCAAATGGAAGGTGAGTTCATCTTCAAGGGAAGAGCAGATGGGGAGCACCCCCTGCAGTTTGAGACCCGATAACCCTGAAGTTTTCCTGCAAGGCCTGCCTGTCCTGTCACCTGCAGACACAGCCTCTCAGGATAGAGACCCTCTAATGTTAAACAAAGGGCCAAAGATGTGAACACTAAACCTATGGCAGAGCGCTCAGCCCTGGTCTCTGAAAGGAGTAATAACAGAAGAGGGCAAAGGCCAAAGTTTGGTTCTCGTGGGTGGCCATGAGCTGACAGCAAAGCCCAGGACATGCTGCGTTTCTGTGGCAGAGACGTGAAGGCTCGGCTGGATCTGGGCCTGGGGCAGCTGGGCTGAGTGGCACCATTACAGGGGAGGTTGTAGGACTGGGGAGTGATGGTCTCTGTCCTGGGCTGCAGGTGTAAGGAGTTCCTGAGCAAACATGTCCACCTGATGTGTTACCGGATCTGCGTGCGTGCCCTCACAGCCATCATCACCTACCACGACCGGTAAGGCCCTGCCCAGCAGGCTGGCCCTGCCCAGGAGCTGCTCCAGGCCGGGCCTCGTGCAGGCCTCACTCCTCTCTCCTCACCCCTACCTTTGTTTTGCGTTCAGAGAAAACAGACCCCGAAATGGAGGCATCTGCGTGGCCAATCACACCTCCCCCATTGATGTGATCATCCTGGCCAGTGATGGCTACTACGCCATGGTGAGCTCCCAGCTGTGCCTGCAGGGCCCGGCTGCCTGCATGGAGGGGGCAGCAAGCGTGTGTGGGGCAGGGAGTGGGCAGCAATAGTCCCTTGAGCATGCAGAACTACTTTACCTGCATGACATGGCAGGGCACTGTCAGACTGTTCTGCACAGCTTCCAAGCGAGCCTGGCCTGGGACTCTGAGCACCAGGGGTCTGTGGGCATGGCTTTGCAAGCAGAGCTCTGGGCTTTGCTTGGAAGAGCAAAGCACTTCTGCAGCTGGACCTTGTGCCACGCAGAAAGCACTTGGGGCTGGCTGTGTCTGTCCTTCCAGTCAGAGCCTGGGACTTTTCCTGTCAGCCTTTCCAGGGCAGGGGTAGGAAGATGAATGTCAACTTGTCTGTGAAGCTGGGAGCTGCCTCACCTGTCACGTGTGCCCAGGTCTTGTAACCTGTATCTTCTTGCGCTGTCCAGGTGGGTCAGATCCACGGCGGGCTCATGGGTGTGATACAGAGGGCCATGGTGAAGGCTTGTCCCCACGTCTGGTTCGAGCGCTCTGAGGTCAAAGATCGTCACCTGGTGGCCAAAAGGTGTGACAGTCGGGGGCTGTGGGCTGGGGGAGGCAGGGGCCTGCTCACTTCCCTTGGATGAGGACACTGCCTGGCCTCGGGGGTGCTGGCAGACTGTGCCCCTGTTGTTGGCACTCCAGTAGTCCCTGGTGACTGCAGGTCAAGGACTGTGTGCTGTGTGGATTGCTAGTGAGAGCTACTGTCCCCTCTGCTAATTGGTGACACTCTTCTGTTTAGGCTCACAGAACATGTCCAGGACAAGAGCAAACTGCCCATTCTTATTTTTCCAGAAGGTGAGTGTGCAGCAAGGCCAGACAAGCATCTGGTGGAGAGGGCACCTTGGGACAGCACCGCATCTCTATTCCTTCCCCTACACAGCCAAGGGCTTGAGACCCTTCCCTGAGACAAAGGGACATTGTGTCTTTAGAGCTGCCTGAGTCCAGAACTTGGGGGTCAGATAAAGGATGTCCCAGTGACCCATCCCGTGCAGTCAGAGAACAGGGCTCAGACTGAGGCTTGGGGGGAGTTCCTGTGGTCCAGCCCTCAAGCTTGTAGCTTAGACTTCTGAACGGACTTGCAGACGGAAGTTGAGAAGACAGTGCTTGTCTCTTCCAGGAACGTGCATCAACAACACATCTGTGATGATGTTCAAAAAGGGGAGCTTTGAAATTGGAGCCACAGTTTACCCTGTAGCCATCAAGGTATGAAAAGGCAACATTCTTGGGGCACAAGTAGCCCTCTGTCTTGGCAGCCCAGTCCATCCTGGTCTGAAAGCACAGGAAAGCTGAGGTCACTCTGGGAGAGCTGGCCTGTAGCTGGACTTGGGTGGAAGTTGGAGCCTCAGGGAGGGTGCCACCACTGCCTGACTTTCATGAACTCTTCTGCTTCTGTAGTACGACCCACAGTTTGGAGATGCCTTTTGGAACAGCAGCAAATATGGGATGGTGACCTACCTCCTCAGGATGATGACCAGCTGGGCCATTGTCTGCAGTGTCTGGTACTTGCCCCCAATGACCAGGCAGGTAAGTAAGGTGAACCTGGCCTATCTCATCTCCTTCCTATTTAGCCCCTGGCTCCTGCTGAACAGTTTTAATTTGCCACAGCCTGAAGAGGACGCAGTGCAGTTTGCCAATCGAGTGAAGTCAGCCATTGCCAGGCAGGGGGGCCTCGTGGATCTGCTCTGGTGAGTCCAGGCAGGCTTTTCTCTTCCTGGTGACAGTTCCCTGTTCTGGGTTCTGGCATGTGCTCGTGGGCCATAGAGCTCCATTTGTGTCTTGCATAGGGCAGAGCAGGCCTTGGAGGAATGTTCTTCTTAGCAGGGACTAAAGTCTTTGTTTCTTTGCTGTGTGTGCTGGGCACCAGGGCTTCATTCTGTGATTGCAGCTTGCAGTGGGATGCCCTGGGTCTGACTCGTTTCTGCTCAGCAAGGTGTGTTAGCTTGGGAAATTCCCTTCTCAGGCCCTGAGGTCTCGGAGCCTGGGAGGCAGAGGGGCTCTGCAGGCGGTCAGTGTCCTGCAGTGGTACCAGAGCAGCTCGTGTTTCTGGCAGAGCTGCCACGTTGAGCACAGTGCAGGGCCGTGGGGGCAGCTCCTGGCAGAACCTGGTAGGACAGTGACTCCCCTTGGGGACAGGTGGCCTGCAGTGTGACCTGCAGCGTGTGGTTCAGGGGCAGCTGCTGGAACTCTGACCTGCCCTGAGCGGCCCCATCCGAAGACGGTGCCTTTCTGCAGCCCCTCTGATACAACTCTCTCCCCAGGGATGGAGGACTAAAGAGGGAGAAGGTGAAAGACGCCTTCAAGGAGGAGCAACAGAAACTCTACAGCAAAATGATTGTAGGCAACCATGAAGACCGGAGCCGCTCCTGATCCCGCTGCGTCCAGCGCTGCCGAGGGGCTGGCAGAGCCCTCTGCCTCCAAGCCAGGGCTTGTCTGGAGCAACTCCGAACCTTTGGACTTGGGCCACTCCAGAGCTGCTTGGACTCACTCCTTCATCCTCTGGCTGTTCTCTCCCAGAGGCACTATTATTGCCTGGAGTCTTTAGGCCCTGGGCAGCTCGTGGCAAAGATGCCTTCTCGTTTCTGTTACAGTGAAGCCCCGTGCAGGGGCAGTATTAAAAGAAACTCTTCTGGTGTCGTGTGCTTCCATCTGGTGTATCCAGCCCTGGGGGAGGACTGGAATGATGTGCCTGTGTGTCAGTCACAAGTCTCCCACGGCACTGAAGCTGGTGAGCTGCGCTGAAATTGGCTGCCTTGACAACAAAGGGAGTCCCATGAGCCTCTCACTTGTGTGGCATAAACCCCTTAGGAGCAGAATGTGGTCTCTCAGGCTATTTCCAGATCCTCTTCCAGGAGAAATCTTTTGTTTTGCCACTTTCCTGTCATAGCCTGACCCAGACTGTTGCTTCTCCAGTGTCTGAGTAGCAGCCTCTTTGCTGCTCCTGATGCAGTGAGGATGATCTCCCTGGAAGCCTCCCTGGAGCTGCAGGGTGCCAGGTGTCACTGGTGGGGCTCTATATGTGCTCTGGTGGGAGCTTAGGGTGGATAGGAGAGTCTGAGAATTCATGGCTGGGGCAGGAGCTCTCGTTTCAGAAGTCTCCTGAGGGAGACAGTGGGATTTGGCCTTGTCATGCCCATGGATAATCTCAGCTTGTTACAGGAAAACTGAAATCTTGTGCTGAAGGTGGTGCCCCTTTCCCTTTCAGCTCTGCAGGTAAATTATTCAATAAAACAACTTGCATTTGAGCAAGTCCCATGTACTTTCCAATTTTCCTTAAGTTCCTACAAACCTTAGTACTTTCACTGGGTTCTCTGCCTGCTCTTACAAGCAAAAGCTGTTTCACCACCTGCTGAAGCCTGCTTGCATTTTCTAGCACCCTGGAGAAGGCAATTACCTAAGTGCCTCTGTACCTCAAGTGTTGTTTGTGGGGGATGGCATCTGCTCCCCCAGGAGAGGACAGCTGTCCCAAGTGGCCTTAAACTGGAATTTCCCTGTGCATTTTTTTTCCCATTTGCCTGATGGAACTTGCTGCCCTGGCTCCGAGGCTTGCAAAGCTCTTCCCTTGCTTGGAGGCCATTTGGACAAAGACCCCCACAGAGTCCTGTGGTCTGGCCAGCTCTGGAGGGAGCCATGGGGTGCCCAGGCAGGGCCGTGCTCACCTGGAGCTGTGGATGCCCCTTCCCCATGTGCCAAGCTGAGGCTGGGGACCCAGCCTGGGCTGGGGATGTGGACAGTGCTGCCTGCCTGTCCCCACTGCCCAGACAGGGTCTCTGGGGTCTCCTTCACCTCTCCCCAGTCAGCAGCTGCTTCCGAGCGCTCTCCAGGGCTGGGGGGAGGGATGGGCATTGCCTTCAGATGCCACTGCACGGTGTGGGCAGAGGCTCTACCCGGGGCAGGCCTCCCATGCCCCCGCTGTGACCTCCAGCATCTGCACCCAGCTGCGGGTGCCCACAAGTCTGCCCACAGCTGGGTGCCCTGTCCCTGAGGCCGTGGTGATGTGCAGAGCCCTCCCCAGCTCTGCAGGACCTCCAGCCTGCTCACCGTGCTCAGGGACCGTCCCCAGCAGCACTCAGGACGCTCTGCAGCAGGCAGGGAGCTGGCTGGACAGGTTAGGAGGCACACATCCATCTTTCCTCGGCTCTCCCACCCCATGCCCCCAGTCAATATGTCTCTCTCCGATGAGAAAGTTAATAAATTTAGCTCTAGATTAAAAGTATCGATCATTTCATTTGTAAGCGATAAATAACCGGGGGGGGAGCTCTGGGCGGCCGGCGGGGCAGGGGCTGCTGGCTCGGGCTGCAGCCGCCACGCACCCCGCGGGGGCCCGGGGCTCTCATATGCATTCTGCCCGGATGCTGGCATTGATTTGCTATTAGTCTCCATGCACCACCCAGTAGCACATCATTCCCAGAGCCGCTATTAATGGCCTTTTGATAAATAATCACTTGTAAGTCAATAAATTTTTATTAAACAGTGTGGCGCTTTGATTTATGAAAATCCGACGGGGTTTGTCTGGGAGAAAAGGGATGCGGAATTGAAGCGGAGCTGCCATCCATCTGCCTGCCAGGCTGCCCTGCCCGTGCTCGCACCCCCAGCGCCGCCAGCTCCCGGCTCTGCCCGCACAGCCGGGGCTTGCTCAGCGCCCGGCCCGGGGTGGGCAGAGCCGATCGCTCCGCTCACCCTGTCGAGCCCCCAGCGCTGCAGGGGCACCGCTCTGCTGGCCCGCGGGAGCCGCGGTGGGCAGGGGGGCAAGGAGAGGGGTTGGTCCTGGCCAGCGGGCCGGGGGCTGCTCGGAGCAGCACTGCCTGGGGTCCTGTCTGGCTGCGGGGATGCACGGGGCAGCCAGGCTGTGGCAGCCATTTGTCACTTTCCCTGGCTACAGCAGGCCCTTTGCCACTTGCTTTATTTGTCTCCTAGCTCTGACGTGGCATCAGACAGGTGTTAAACTACTTAATCACTTTAAAATTGTTTTAATTTTCTGTTTTGTATTGATCTCCACAGCACCAATTAATCAGCTCACTGGACCAGGCAGTTAGTACATTAAAAATTGTCAGCCACGCTGGGCAGCTTAGAAAATGTTAAAAAAATATCCCAACAGCAGCCCCTCACTTCTCCCACCGTGCAGAGCCTGCTCCTGCCCACAGGACAAGGATATGTCTCTCCCAGCCCTGCCACCAGCCCCGTGCACCACGCTGCCGTGGGACCTGGCATCCCACATCCTTGCAAAGGGTCCCTTGGCTCTGCCCCTCACCCCTCCTGCCACCTGTCCCACGAAGGCAGTGGAGGGGCTGGGTGGCTGAGGGGGGATCGTAACGAGCCCTGCGCTTGCTGTGGACGCTGGACAGGCACCTATGCAGGGAGAGTATCTCCTGAGCCCTGGGAAAGTGCTGCCAGGCAGTCAGGGCTCCAGGTAAAGTGCCTCCAGCCCAGTGACAGGTTGGAGAGAAGTCAAAGCCCCGTGTGGGCCTTGGGGCCTGGGCAGGAGGGTTGCACAGCCATAGTCTGCAGCCACACACCACAAGGCTGGTGCTCAGGGCCTTCGACTGTCCCAGGTGTGGACTTGGTCACCAGCCTGGTGCAGGTACTGCCTGGGGCCGTAGGAAAGGACATCCTTTCCCCATGCCTGCTCCTTCCGTGCCTGTGCCACCCCTCTAATCAGTGCTTGATGGGCCGGCAGCACCTTATCTCCTATCGATTTCCTCCCAAGACACAGACCGTGTATTTGCTCACACCTGGCTGGCACTGAGTTGGCTCTTGGCTGAACAACTGCCGAGCTTGCCGGGCCCCCAGTGCTGTGCCTGTGCCAGCAGGAGCCCCTCTGGCACCTGGGGACGGCTGGCCCTGCACAGCACCCACCACTGGCACGCAAGGGCTGAGCCCTGGGCAGCCAGAGCAGGGGGTGTGCAGGCCCACAGGTGTGTATGTGCAGCCCCCCTGCACACGGGAGGGGGGACCCACCAGGCTGGCAGGCAAACACACCAGGGCTATTGACGCCACATCAATCCTGCAGCCCCGACAGGTGAATGGGCTCTCACTCACACCGCCAAGATAAATGATATTTATTTGCTGCTAAGAGGTTCCAATAAGAGGCCCCAACGAGTGACTTTTGAACCAGCACCTCTTGCTGCTGGTGCATGCCCAAACCACGGAAAACCCTGGGAAAGGTCCCCAGGGCTGCCCTGCTCCTGTGGGCTCTTCCTGCCACACACACAGCACCACAGCACGGCCCCTTCCCCTGCCTGGCACACAGACCCTGCCCCACGTGTCCTATCGCTGACCCTTCTCCAGCCCAGCCTCGCAGGGCCACCCTGGACCGCACATCCACAAAACAAGTGCTTGGACTTGACTGGGACCTTTATTTCATCAGTGCCGACACCACGGCTGTGCCTGACACTGCCCAAGCGTGCTGCCCCCAGCCCTGTGAGCCACGACCCCCGTCCAGCTGGCAGCTGCCCCATTCCGACAGCCGGGCACCTGCTGGGGAGGGCAGTCACCCCGGCAGGATGCAAGCGGCTGGGCCAGTCTCCCCCCGCCCTGGGGGCCCGGCTGTGCTGGCGCTCAGCCTCCGTGCCTGAGCTCAGCCGCTGTGGGAGCCCAAGCCCAGCATCGAGAAGGCCGCACGGTGCTTCCTCAGCAGCAGCCGGATCTTCTCGTCATCCGAGTCGGGGTCCAGGGGTTTGTTGTACTCATCGTCCTCGGTCTCAGAGGCCGCCCGCTCTCCACCAGAGCCCCCCGCCCGCTGCGAGGATGAGGAGGGCTCCAGGGCGCTCTTCTTCCTCCATTTGGTCCGTCGGTTCTGGAACCAGACCTGTCGCCCCAGGGGCCCAGCTCAGTGAGCAGCCACCACACTGCGCACCCCGTGCCCCGCAGGGGCCAACACTCACCTTCACCTGGGACTCAGTCATGCCAAGAGAATAGGCCAGCCGTGCTCTTTCTGGACCTGCCAGGTACTTGGTCTGCTCAAAAGTCTTCTCCAGAGCAAAGATCTGGTGCCCTGTGAAGGTTGGACGCGTGTGCTTCTTCTTGTGGATGCTGTCAGCCAGGTGAGCAGGGGCTGTGGGAGATGAGAGAAGCAGGTGAGCTCTGTGCAGCCCACGACTCTGGACAGCTCTCCTCTTCTCCTGAACACAGCACCAGCCCTCAGTGCCCACAGAGTCCCCTCACACCAGCTCCCCTCCAAATTAAAACCTTATTCTGGCTTCAAGGTTTCAGCCCCATCCCAGGGGGGCTGAGCTGACGCCAGGCTGTGCAGCTCCTGCTCAAGGACAGCACTAGGTGGTTGTGCTGAGAGGGGAAGGGTCTCTACCAACAGTGCAGGACTCCAGAGCCACGCAGTGCTGGAACGCCGTGCCCCATGCCCCACACCTTGCAGGATGAGGGACAGAAGACAGGCAGAGCTGGTCATCAGCTCGTAGCTGTGCCAGGAGCGGATGGCCGAGCTGCCTGACCCATCTGCTCCAAAAACATCACCTGGAGAGGATGGAACGGGACTCTGCCCAGAGCCTCCCAGGACTCCCCATGGGATAGAGGGTATACCCATCCCACCTACCCTCTGGCACAGCAGCAACACGCTCCACAGTTCCCCTGCCAGCTCTCCACCAGGAAAGCGGTGCTGCCAGCCCGGGGCCAGCCATCCTGCCTGTCTCTGCCCCAAGCTGGACCAGGCACTGACCCAGTGACACTGCTGGAGCAAAGGGGGACCAGTGAGCCAGAGTGCTCTGCCTGTCCTTGCCAGCTGTGGCTGCCTGGGGGCAAAGAGTTAATTTCTGTCATTGGAGCTGCCCCTGCTCTTGAGCCGAAACTTCTGTGACAGTTCGAGGTCCAGCAGCTCTCGGCTCTGGGGCAGCCCGCAGGCTGATCAGCTGTGCCTGGCGCAGGGTGATGGACAAGGCGCAGCCTGGGCAGCCGCCCCACGTCTCTGCCCCGGCGCCGAAGGGTCCGGGCTCTGCAGGGCAGCCCCCCACCCACCGCCCGGCCCCGGCCCGCTGTACTTACGGCCGCCGCACTGCCGCCCGCCCCGCCACGCCGGGGCCGCCTCGGCCCAGCAGCTGCGGCCCCGCGGCAGGAACTCGCCGCCAGCCTTGGGGAGGGCGCCCACCTGGGGCCCGTAATAGACGCCCGGGGAGCTCAGTCCGTTAAATCCGCCCGCGTGCGGGTAGCCGGGCAGGAGGCCGCCGTTGGGCGTCGCCGCGGGCCGGCCGAGGATGTCGGAGATGCCGTGGGGAGTGCCCGCGGCCAGCTGGGCGCCCAGCCCGGGGGGACCCAGCTTGTAGAAGGAGCTCTGCACCGAGTACTGGCAGACGGGCGCCTTGGCCTCGGGGAAGGGGCCCAGAGAGGGGCCGTTGAGGAGGAAGGTGCCCGACAGGTTGGCATCCATGGCTCCGGCACCGAGGCGGCTCTCAGAGCCCGGATCCCTGGAGGTGCGACGGCTCGCCCATTCCCGCTGGCCCGGGGGCTGCTGGCCCCGGCCTGGCGGGGGTGCCGGCTGTCCGGGCAGGTCGGGCTGGGCAGGACCCGGTGCCCCGCGCGGGTCCGGCCCGGGACCCTCCGCTCGGCGCGGGCAGCGCCAACATTTCTGATAAAGCCGGGCTCATTAGAATGGCGCGCGCCCATTGGCCGCGCGGCCGCGGGCGGCGCTCCCATTGGCCGGGCCGCGGCCGCCTCTCCCGCCATTGGCTGCGCCGCGCGCCTTGGCCCCGCCCAGACAGATTGCGCTTTGAACGGCGGCGGGGACGGGATGGGATACCGGGATAGCGGGATAGCGGGATACCGGGATACCGGGATATTGGGATACCGGGATAGCGGGATACCGGGATAGCGGGATATTGGGATAGCGGGATACCGGGATACCAGGATATTGGGATAGCGGGATAGCGGGATATCGGGATAGCGGGATATCGGGATATCGGGATACCGGGATAGCGGGATACCGGGATATCGGGATACCGGGATATCGGGATACCGGGATAGCGGGATATCGGGACACCGGGATACCGGAACACCGGGATAGCGGGATACCGGGACACCGGGATATTGGGATAGCGGGATAGCGGGATATTGGGATATCGAGATACCGGGATATCGGGATACCGGGATACCGGGATACCGGGACACCGGGATATCGGGACACCGGGACACTGGGATATCGGGATGTCGGGATACCGGGACATCGGGATACCGGGACATCGGGACATCGGGATACCGGGACACCGGGACATTGGAACATCGGGATACCGGGATACCGGGATATCGGGATACCGGGATACCGGGACACCGGGACACCGGGATACAGGGACACCGGGATACAGGGATACCGGGACACCGGGATACAGGGACACCGGGATACCAGGACACCGGGATACTGGGACACCGGGATACCGGGATATCGGGACAGCGGGATACCGGGATATCGGGATACCGGGATGTCGGGATACCGGGATATCGGGATACGGGGACACTGGGATACAGGGACACCGGGATACCGGGATATCGGGATACCGGGATACCGGGATGTCGGGATACCGGGATATCGGGATATTGGGATATCGGGATATTGGGACACCGGGATACCGGGACACCGGGATACCGGGATATTGGGATACTGGGACATCGGGACATCGGGATACCAGGACACCGGGACACCGGGATATCGGGATACCAGGACACTGGGACACCGGGACACCGGGATACCGGGATATCGGGATACCGGGATGGGGTATGGGGATGCAGGGATACAGGGATCGGATACGGTCATGGGATGCGGGCATGGGACGGGACGGGACAGGATACGGCGAGACGGGCATGGGACGGGATATAGGAACGGGAT
>JAYRBT010000060.1:1763682-1850776 GCA_036023395.1 Myiotriccus ornatus | reverse complement strand
AGCGGGATACCGGGATAGCGGGATAGCGGGATATCGGGATAGCGGGATATTGGGATACCGGGATAGCGGGATACCGGGATATTGGGATACTGGGATATCGGGATACCGGGACACCAGGATATCGGGATATCGGGATACCGGGATATTGGGATAGCGGGATAGCGGGATATCGGGATACCGGGACACCGGGATACCGGGATAGCGGGATAGCGGGATACCGGGATACCGGGACACCAGGATATCGGGATATCGGGATAGTGGGATAGCGGGATATCGGGACACCGGGATACCGGAACACCGGGATAGCGGGATACCGGGATACCAGGATAGCGGGATATCGGGACACCGGGATACCGGGACACCGGGATAGCGGGATATCGGGACATCGGGATACCGGGATATCGGGATATTGGGATACCGGGATGTCGGGATACCGGGATATCGGGATACCGGGACACGGGGATACCGGGACACCGGGATACCAGGATATCGGGATAGCGGGATATCGGGATACTGGGACGTCGGGACATCGGGATACCGAGACACCGGGACACCGGGACACCAGGATATCGGGATACCGGGATATTGGGATACTGGGACATCGGGATACCGGGATATCGGGACACCGGGATACCGGAACACCGGGATACTGGGACACCGGGATATCGGGATACTGGGATATCGGGATACCGGGATATCGGGATACCGGGACACCAGGATACCGGGATATCGGGATACCGGCATACCGGGATACCGGGATATCAGGACACCGGGATATCGGGATACCGGGATATCAGGACACCAGGACACCGGGACACCGGGACACCAGGATACCGGGATATCGGGATACCGGGACACCGGAACACCGGCATACCGGGATACCGGGATACCGGGATGGGGTACGGGGATGCGGGGATACGGGGATCGGATACAGTCATGGGATGCGGGCATGGGACGGGACGGGACAGGATACGGCGAGACGGGCATGGGACGGGATATAGGAACGGGATACGGGAATGGGATACGGAGGCGCGATACAGGGACAGATGCGGGGCCGGAGTGCTGGGCGGCGCGGACGCTGGACAGCGCCGGGCGGGCCGGGGCTCCCGCTGCCCCCGGGACACCGCCCGCAGGGTTGGGGGAGCCGGTGGCACCAACCGCGCTCCGCTTCCCCCCCGCCCGCCCCCGGAGAGGCCGCTCGGGGTGCGCCCGGTCCTGCTCCCTTCGAATCCCCCACGAACGGCAGAGCACAAACAGCCGCCACTGCCACAGCTGCCCCCACCTTCCTGGCAACGGGGTGCGGGCAGAAGGGACCCCCCCCGGGGTCTCCACCATCCCCCACCTTTGGAAAAGCAGGGACGAGACACAGTCTGTGTTGGTTTCTTTATTAATTCATTGTTCGATAGCTGGTGTACAGGGAAATGATCTATACATCAGGGGCTAAGACAGGGAGATCCAAAAGGCTTGTTTTCATAACAATTAAAAAAAGAAAATAAAAGTAATTTTTAAAACTCTAAAAAGCTTCTAGTGTGCAGACTGCAGCATTCTCTAGGCTCAATGTTGGGTGCAGCCTCCCCCTACCAGCCCTACAAGCAATCTGAGCGCGAAGCAATGTCACTGCAGGTGCCTGGCACGGTTCAGCACAGCACATTCCCTATGGCATACACAAGGCCAAAGCACTGGACCCACACACAACTCTATGGTGATGCTACGGAGTCAGCAGTCGCAGTGGGTCTAGGGAGGTTATTGTACGCAGCAAGGGTGATGAATGGAGAGACTGTGCCTATATGGCTCAACTTCAGGGTGGGGAAGGGGCTGCTTTGCTCTCCAAGGCTAAGCTGGGTCAGTTGCTTTGCTGCAGTGAGGCTTCTTCGTGGCTGCAGGGCAGCCAAGGGCTCTCCCAGTAGATGTGCACCCACTGCGAGGCAGGGCTGCCCTGCCAAGGCCACCATCACATGGCCTGAAGGTGGAGGTGGGCTCGTTCTGCATGTGGCCACAGAGAGCAAAAGACTCTGCAAAGCAGGTCCATGGCCACCTCCAAGGGAAAGAGCAGGGAGTCTCCGTACCACTGTGCTACAAAGGCCAGGCCCCACGTCAGTCAGGTAAAGGACAGGGTCAGGGACCTGGAACCCACTGCCACCACCTCCATCCTGCACTCCTGGGGTGTGTATTGCAACAGGTTCGATCCATCGCCCACCTCCGAGCTGCCTGGGCAGCTCTGCCCAGTGCTGCTCTCCTGCTGGAGCAGCTGGCCCGGGGCTGCCCCAGCCCCAGGGTGACCTCTGGGCTCGGGCTGCTGCCACAGCACCTTCCACCTGGCCAAAATGCTGCTACTGGGGCAGCAGCCCCCATGTCTCTGGGATTGGTCCCGGGAGGGTCAGCATCCAGGGGTCACTGGGCTATATCCTCCCCTGCAGGGAGGCCAGGGTCCCTGCAAAGCCCTTGCCTGGGGTGCGTAGTGCAGGGCTGCTGGCTGCTGCCAGTTCCTGGCTCATCTCCTGAGCAGATATTGTGCTGACTAGAGCTAGGCACGACCCCGTGCGTGGCACAAGCACCCCCTGCTCTGTCTCACTACTCATCCTCCATGGGCCCCAAGCACCCCAACACAGGCCTACAGCTTCAACCCAGCTGGAACCAACGCAAACTGGGGCTGCACCACGGACAGACCCATGGGACTGCACCTCTAGGCCCCCCTCTTCAGGCCAGGAAGGGGCCAGGCTCAGGCAGAGGGGCACGGGGCAGGGGCGGACCCTCTCACTCCTATAGCCTCCCTGTTCCATTCACCAGAGCTGCTCACACACTCCAAAGGTATTGCCTGTCCTGCAGCCTGAAGAGGTATTTGGGAGCAGAACTGTTAGTGCTTTGTACATACTGCTAGAGTGTCCCTAGGGGTTTGCATAGTATTTATCGGTTCATATACACAAGGCTGATTGCTGTACAGTTTACACTTTCAACACAAGTAACGAGCTCAGTGCTCAGCCCAGAGCCTTGCCCTGGCGGGAGAGGTTGCACGTGCTGGGGAGAGGAAGGGCAGCCCTGCACTTGTCCCTCTGCCCAGGGCAGCTGCGCTCCCTGCAGCCTCCCCTCACCCCCCCGGACACTGCCACCCTCCCCAAAACCCAGCACTCACTGAGAGGGATGAGAAGCAAGTCCCGCAGAGGCAGCAGAGGCACTGGGGGGCCAAGCACCTCTCCCGTGGTGAGCAGTGCCGTGCTGCCCCAGCTTCCCTCCTGCAGCCGGAGCACGGACGTGGGGATGCATCTACACACGCAATCACACGAGGGTGGAATCTCCTTCCCTCTCACTGTCTTCTAGTCCAGCTCTTGCCTCGCAGAGGCGCTGAGAGGATGCCCCTGGTGTGTGCTGCTGTCCCTGGGCTCCTGGCAGCAGCGGGGCAGGGACAGAGGCCCCTCCGTCAGTTTGAAGTACTGTAGCTCATGCGTCTTGCAGTCAGTCAGTCATGCGTATAGGACGGTAAGTATGTCTCATACAGAAATCATGCCATTAGCCTATAGAAACATGTACAGCCAGCCCTGCTCCCCTCCACTCTCTGCTCTCCTCTCCTCTCTTCTCAGGTATGTGTCAGAACGTGTGTGGAGTTCAGTGGTTTGGTGTTGAGGTGCGATCCTGGAGAAACACGTACGGAGAGATGGGGTTACCAGGCATTCGTAGCGGCACAGCCAGGAGACAGGGTGGGGGCAGCCAGGCACATGGCTGGGAAGCCCCTTCTGCACCCTGTGCTCAGCCCACATGCACCCATTCTGCCCAGCAACCACAAGACAAGTTTTGGGGAGTGTCAGAGAGACAGCGACAGAGCACCAATTAGTGGCCTGGATGGAACCAGGAGCAGTGACACAGATGGCACTGATGGTGCTGCCCCAGCTGAGAGAACAGCAAGCAGGGGCTGAGCAGCACCAACAGCAACATGGCATTGGGAAGGAGCTGGGAGGGCTGCTCTAGGCTCTGGGACAGAGGAGGCCAACCCTGAGCCTGCGGCCTCAACTAGGGTGGCTGACTGCACCTCACTCTCTCAGCAGTGAGGAAGACCCCATACAACCCCTATGCATACCCTGGGCCACTTTCACATGACAGAAAACAGCAAAAGCAAAGCAGCAGGAGCAGTGCCCCAGAGAGAGACAGAGCCAGGGACTGTCTGGGGAGTGAGGCACTCAGAGGAGATGGGGATGGGGTCTGCACGAACACAAGTACAAGCCTCTTCACTGTCACGCACCCACAGAGAGCCCGCTAACAGAGTGGAGAGAGCAGGGAGAGGGGGGACAGCCATGCATGTACAGCAGAGGACCAACTGTCCCTGCTGAGCAGCCTCCTCCCGGGCCCGGGCAGTGCTGGGCAGCTGGGGAGCACTCGTGCAACACCTTCCCCCAGCACTGCACTGATGGCCAGAAGCGAGTGTGCCGAGGACAGTGATGCAGCTGGGCCCAAGTGTGCTGTGCCAAGCACCCTGCCTCAGCCTGCTCTAGACCCACCCTACAAGGAAGGCCGGGGGACCAGGGAATGCACAAAACTCAAAGGATAATTCTGAGCTCAGGCTGTGGATCGATGGAATAAATGTCCTAGGACAAAGGCGAGTGCTCTGCCTCAGCCCCTGCAAGGGTCACGTTCCTGCACCTGCCACTCCTGCATCCCTACTGCCTGACGTCCACCCTGCCATGGCCTGCACCCCCATCCTGGCCTCACTGCACCTCACTGCCACCCTCTCCATGGCTGGCAGTGCATGCTGCATCTCCCCGTACTGTGAGCAGAGGCAATAGGCCCTGGCCCCACAGAACTGGGACACCCCTCATCTGACCCACAGCTCTGCCAGTGCCTGGCTGCACCCCTTGGGAAGGGGGTGCTGAGGCACCAGCTCCAAGGGCTGATCTCATGGGCCACAAGGCTGCACAAAGGCTGCATTAGTGCTCATGCATGAGGGGGGCACTTCTGAGCAGACCCACGCAAATGCAATCCAGTCCCTGTGGCTGCACTGTGGCAGCACTGTGGCTGCAGTGGGGTGCTGTGCACACAGCTGGCTGGGGCACCGGGGCACTCTGTGCCCTCAGCACCCAGTAGCAGGTCAGCAGCAGGGGCACACTGCTGCCCACCCGCAGCACTTTGCTGCAGCACAGCAACCCCTCTCTGCAGGCCAAGAGCTGGGCACAGCCGCATTACACTTCCCCTGGGAGAATGTGCATGACCAGCAGCTCAGTGCAGGCAGCAGCACGGGCAGAAGGAAGAGCAAAGGTGGGGTTACCTCAAAAGAGGCCATTTGAGGGGTCACTGCTTCCCCCTCTTCAGGCTGGCTCGTTTCACTATCTGAGCCCCCATCCTGCCCCCGGAGACCTCTGGTTTCGGGACACGCACTCGCACCTCCTCCTGAGGAAGCCGCAGGGGCAGGAAGCAGGACATCACCCAGGTGAAGACAGACACACAGAAGAGGACAGGAGAGGGAAAGGCAGAGTCAGTTGGCAGAAGACACCAAGCAAGAAGACGGGGGCAGTGGGCAAGATTTGCCCCTGGAATTTTTAGAGGGAAAACAGGAGAGGAGAGCAGGGCAGAAGAAAGGACAGAGGGTGGCATAATCCCAAAGCCTGAGAGTACTGCAGAGGTGGTGCTGGCCTGGGCAGGCTGCCTGCAAGGCAGGGCTAAGAGCCACACTGTACCTTGGCCCCCAGACCATCCCGGTGCAAGAAGGAGTATTTCATGAAGTGATCATCCTCAGCCTCCAGGTCTTGGGGCTCCTGCAGGGAGCCCTCCAGAATCAGCTCCTCCTGTTCCTGCCTGTCACCCATGTCACCAGGGCCCAGCTGACGCACCACCTTCCGGATAATCTGCGGAGACCCACACAGCCGGTGTCACAGCTAGTTCCAGGACACCATGCCTCCCTCCTCACCCAGTCTGGTCCTAAACTGCACGGGGCAGCCTCCATCCCATGAGCTGGAAAAGTGCCATAACTGAAGAGAGCAGGATGCAAGTGCCCTGCACGGACCCCTGTGCTACAGGGAGGAACAGGGAACGGGTGGAGGGGAGAGAAGAAAGGCTTCTGTGTGCCCCTGTCCATATCTTGCCCCTGATCACTCACCTTCTTGGTGATGATATTGCCTTGATCATCTGTGAACTGCTCCTCAGTCACCTGCTCTCCGGGGAGATGAAGGACTTCGTTCCCCTGCAGCAACAGGAGGGAGATCAGGGCATTTGAGGCGGGTGAGGGGAGTCCCTTTTCAGGTAGAACAGTACACCTGACATGCACGACACAGCCTCCGGCTCCAACCCTGCCCTGCCCCGTCACTGCTCTCCTCCGCATCTGCCCCGGGGCTGGTCTCTCGCTCCCTGCTCGTTACCTTCACGCGGACGCGCCGGCGGACGACTCTGGCGGACAGAGCCTCCTCATCATCCGCCAGCCCCGGGCTCTCCCCGAGCTCCTTGTCCAGCTCCCGGTGGGCGTGTTTGAGCAGGAAGCGGACAGAGCCCCTGACGATGTGCATGACGTTCTGGCAGCTGACCAGGAAGAACGCCAGCAGCACCAGCGCGATCAGCAGCTGGGCCAGGAGAGCCCACATCGTGCCCCAGCGGGTCCGTGCCCGCTGTCAGAGCGCGGCCATGCCCCGGGCTGGGACCGCGCTGCGGGTCTGCCCTGGCGGAGCCCCCCCGGCTGTAACCAGAGCTGCCGCAGCCCAGCTGGCTGGGGGCGGCGAGAAGGGAGCGGGCAGCTGCCTGTCCTTCGCGCCCGCAGCTCCTCTCAAAGTCATGGGGCCAGGACTGCCCCAGCCAGGCAGTAACCAGGACAGCTCTGTCCCTCTTCTCCGTCAGCTTGCCAGCAGCCTGTCCTCCTGACTCCGGCGAGAGGGCAGCGTGCAGTGCCTCTGTCACAGGACGAACGAAGCCCTGGGCAGGAGCCAGGGCTTTGGGATGTCATTGGAATCACCCGTGACTCAGGAGACGCACTCGGCAGAGCTGAGCAGCCACCTCCAACCGTGACCGTGCTGCCGGGATGGCTCTGCGTGCCCTGGCTGGGGAAAGGTGCTTGCCCTCACCTTGTACCTGCTGGCTCTGTGTGACCATGCCATCATGCCCACCACCCAAGCCTGGCCCCCAGACCAGTTCTATTTCTGGCTCCATCAGGCTGTTGGGCCAGCAGCCAGGGCAGATACTCAGTAAGGAAGAAGTCAGGGTGGCTGGGTTATAAATGGAGAGCAAGAGCTCAGGTATCAAGCACAGCAGACTATTCTGGGCTGAGAGGCACCACTAGGGGCAGGAAGTGTGCCAGGAGATTTGCAGAGCTAGCACCCGGTGTGCCTGTCCTCGCAGCAGGCTCCAGAAAAGGCTGTCCCTAGGGTCTCCACCTTCTGCAGGGCCAAGTCCCCTGCTCTTACCCTCACCTGCCCAAAGAAGCGGCTGTGGGCCTCCTCCTGCCAGCCGCCCGTGGGGTGCTGAGGCTGCCAGTCACTGTCCTCTGCAGAGCTGATCCGCATCAGCTCCACGGCTGGCACCAGGACCTGCTCTTGCTCCTGGCCCTGTGCCTCGGAGGCCGTGGTGTGCGTTGGGAGCAGCCTTCGGGTGACCCCCTCCTGCCAGGAGCCCGCTGTCAGGTCCTGTAGGCAGGAGATAAAGGAGCCTTCTGCATTCCAGTCCCTCAGCCTGGGCACCGGAGAGGGACAGGGAGAGAGAGACAGAGAGAGAGAGGCAGTCAGCTTTGCCGTGGAGTGCTGCACCCTGAGCACCAGCCGAGCTCCGCAGGCACACCGGCGCAGCCTGCACCCCGCCGGGTGCTGGCTCCCCGGCTCACGGTGCTGCCGGGCTGCCAGCAGAAGCAGCACAGAATACAGATGCACAAAGGCACAGACAGCCTCCCTGCCATGCTCCCTGCCCACCCTACAGCCTCACAGCTTGGCTGCCAGGGTCTAAGGCAACGCTGTGGAGCATCACTGGGTTCCGCCAGGGACCTCATGGGTCCAGTGCCACTGGGGACATGGGAGGAGGCAGCCCAGGTGGGGATGGCTCTGGTAAGCACAACCTACATGCAGGGCCTGGCTGTCTGCCTGGGCTCCCTGCCAGGTGCTCCGCAAGGAGCCCCCCAGAGCATCGCCAGAGGTGCACGAGGCACTCAGCCCAACCATGCTCTGTGTGCCTGGGCTCCAGAGATGGAGACCAGCAGAGAAGCAAGCAAAGCTGGGAGATTATTGCAGCTGGCCCAGCATAGGGCGGTAGCTGGCGAAAGCAGTTCTGCTCCCCTCCCGTGGCCACCCTGGTGCTCAGGCTGCAGTACCTCTCTGCACTCTTCTCCACAGCATGGCTAATAGTAGGTGATGTCGTGATCCTGGCTTGCACCTTCTGCTGAACTGAAACAAAAGAGACTTCACTCTCCGGGTCCTGCTCCCCAGTCCCTGGCTGATGATCACCGGCTGGCATCTTCCCCTCTGGCCTCTGCCCTTCCTCCTGCTCTAGAAGGTCAATCAGGCCATTCATGGCATCTGAGTCCACTGTGTCATCCTCAACCAGGTCCATAGAGCCCATGTGGTCTGGGCCATGCACATCTGCTAGAGGCTGCCCTGTGAACCGGCCTTCGCTTGTGGCGTCCGAGTCCTCGGCCTTGCTGCACTCCAGAGAGGAGTCCTCAGCCGTCACCAGAGAGGGGGTGAGCCCCGAGGACCACACCTGCATGTCGGACATCTCCATCAGGGCGTCCTGCTCAGTGGCAGCCATTGGGATAGCATCCATGATGGCCACCTCATTCCAGTACTGGTCGGCACGCAGCGGGGATGGCAGTGTGTAATGCAGGGAGGCGGGGGACAGCAGCTCGTCCTGCAGCGAAGCGTAACCTATATGGGCAGACAGAGGCAACATCTCCAGCAGCCGTCTCACGCACGCACAAGCACGGTGGGGCAACAGGGAAATGGGAAACAGCCTCTGGGAGGATGCCTGTCCCAAGGACAGCAATGGTCATGCCACAGCCCCCCGTGGCCAGGCTGAGCAGGGCCGCGCTCACAGCAGCAGCTGCCTTCACGTGGTCCCTGCAAGTGCTGCCATGCCTCCCTTCGAGTCCTGGGGCTGGTTTGGGCAGGCTCTGGGGCTGCCTGCTCCCATGAGGAGGACTGGCCTGGTGTTCACATGATGCCCCGTCCACACTGCAGGATACAGTGCCCTCTTTGCTACCCTGCTCCATCAGACCCCAGGTCTCTGCCCACAGCCCCCATCCAGCATCAGCTGGCTGGCAGTTAGCCTGGAGTTCAGGTGGCCAAGCCTGGCAGACACTGACTCCCAAAGCCAAACACTCTCCACATCACAGAGGAGCAGGTTGAAAGTACCATGAGCAGGGACGGATGGTGCCGGTAAACATCATGCAACCCCAAGGCCCTGCAGGAGGCAGCCAGGGCCTTATAACCCTGTTGGTCTCTCCAGGGCTACAAGCAGTTGTTATGTCCTCATCACCCAGGGCCACGTGCACAGCTCAGGCACATCCATATGGACTACAACCAAGCCAGGCAGTCCTAGCCATGCAGGTGGCTTTGCTCAGCTTTTTTCAATTCTGAGCCACCAATTCTTTCCCCCCGCCCCCGGAGATCAGCAGCAAACCCGTTCTGTCCCCCAGGCAGCCAGGGAATGCCAGCCACAGCCAAGGTACAGGGTACAGCTGGGACCTCCAGCACAGAAAGGGCACCTCACCCCTGTGCAGGCACCTGGCCAGGGACATGCAGTGCAGGGCCAGCGGGGGGAGGAGAGCAGCCCGTGCAGGAGGAGAAGGCCTGGGATGGCTGCCTGCAAGCACCACACCCCCCAGGATGGGCAGTCCCTGGTGACATGCAGTCGCCGGAGCAGGACGCGGCTCCCGGAGGGCTCAGCTGAGGTGGAGACAGTGGAGACAGGCAGTGGAGGAAGATGAGAGAAGGAGAGGCCAGGATGAGCTCAGAGGAGAAAGGTGACAAGAAGTGACCCACAGGAGTGCCCGCACCTGGCAGCACTAGGTGGCATGTTTGAGACAGCAGAACAAGGGGAGAGAGAGAGGAAGAGAGCGATGAGCCAGCGCTGCAGGGGCAGAGCCACAGTGCAGGGCTGCAGCAGCACAAAGCCCTGCCCCTGTCCAGTGTGCCTGCTCCCTGGCAGCACATGCCGCAGCTGAGCCTGGCTGTGTCCCCGCACCCAGGCACGCTCTGCCTGGGGCCCAGCCTGGACACACCACCACAGCCACACAGCCAGGACTCCACGAGCTCCCTGGCTACTGCTCAGCTTGCATAGCCAGAGGCACCTCTCGCTGGCACACTGGGATAAGGAACACACGTCAACCCCACCTGGAGAGTTTCTGAGAAGGTAGTACGACAGGGCCAAGTTTCCTGCAGCGTAAGCCCCACTGAAGAGGCCACGTCTGTCAGCAACACCTTGTGCCCACTGAGTTCTCAGCAGGTGCAACCTGGTCAGGCAAGACACCAGCCCCAATCTCTGTCTGTGCAGACCGTGACCCCCTGGCTCTCCTGCAGTCCCCACTAGAAGCTGGGGCTCACCATTCATCTGGGATGGTGAGAGGGAGTATTCTCTGTCCGTGTAGCGCCAGCTGCCCTTCAGGCTGCGGCTCTGCCGGCCAGAGCCCTCCAGCGTGTTGACGATCTCACTGCGGTCGATGTTCCTCAGTGCCGTGTACAGATTCTCAACTGCAGGGGGAAGCCGGTGTCAACAACCTGGTCACTTGGGGGGCACAGATGTGCCCCAGACGCCCTCCAGATGGGCAGGTATGCACGAGCCAGTGCTGTACAGCCAGTGCTGTAAAGCACAGCCAGCGCTGCCACCCCTGTGCCTGTAACAGGGCACCTGCCCCTAACAGGGCACCACAACTACTCACTCTTGACATTCTTGCCCTCGCGGCTGACCCAGAGGTTGAGTAAGGCTATGCTCTGCTCCAGAAGGGAGTTGGGGTTCTCCACACGTATCCTGTTGATGTCGTCCACTCCAAACTGCAGCTCGCGTGCCAGCTCTGGGGAAAACACCACATCTCAGTATCACACCCTCTGGTGCCCACCACCAGGCTAGGGACATTGTGAAGGGCTCAGCCAGGCCCGGTGCAGAGACTCTCTGTTACATACAGCTGAATACAGCAGAACATGCAGGAGCTGCGATGCGGCAGAGGCTGAAGCCCCCCTGCCCAGGCTGGTTGTGACCAGCCCAGCAGGGTCTCAGGATAAGAACAAGTGTGGGTACTGCCAGTTGGGTGTGTGGCTGCAGTGACAGTGCTGGGCCTCCATGAACAGCAGCAGCACACACAGCTCGTGACAAAGCACAGGCCTGGTACCCGTGTGTGTGACACATGCAGGAAAATTCACTCCAGTGCCCTGGAACACTCGCAGCGTGTGCCCAGCGCAAAGCACAGTCACTCCACCCAGCACCTTGCTTCCAGCTTCCCTAAGTGTCACCTTCCCGAGGAGTGTTGTGCATCCTCGGATCTGTCAGGGTGGACTCACCAGCCCAGCTGAGGCCCAGCTGCTCTGCTATGTCAACCATCTTCTGGTCTGCCTTGTCCGTGCTGCTCAGAGAGCCTGGAGAAGAGGAGGGAGTCACAGCTTCAGCTGCACAGAATGGGGAGGGGAACGGGGTGCTGGCCGTTGGGGTCTTGCAGCCCTATAGGCACAGCACTGCCCTGCAGCAGGACCGAGGAAACCCGCAGGGAAAGGGGAGCTGCCATGAGTGTGAGTACAATAGGGTCAGCTCAGCCTCTCCAATGCCTTGGGCACCCCAAGCACAGGCGGTGAGTGGGCTCGAGCCGTCCCAGCTGGCTGCATACCGAAACTGGTCTCACTTAGGATGCTGTACCGCTCCCGCAGAGACAGCGGCGTCAGGGTCCTCCTCCGCTCCTCGCTGCCGCTTCCCTGTGAGAGTGGGGACAAGCCAAGGGCTCAACAGCTTGTAAAGAGGGCAACAGCTCTGCCCTGGCACCACTGCTTCTCCCCCAGCCACAGAGTGGCATGGCATGGCCGTGCGGAGAAGCTGAGGAAGCAAAGCTGGCAGCAAGGGCTGTCGCCTGCCCTCGGTGCCCCCTCCCAGAGTGCCAGACACTGACCTTGGTGCAGGGTGGTATGCTGATGTTCAGGTGGCAGAGCACATGCTGGAGGTCCTCATATTTCATGGCCTTGCGCAAGAAGGACAGGGAGCCGCTGGCTTCCCGGCTGCTGTCCCGGACCTGAGTGCCAAGAGCCCAGTTAGCTGGCCTGGCACAAGCCAAGGGCTCCAACTGCTGCCCAGTCCTGCACCCTGACAATACCTTGATGGGGATGGCAAGACGATTCTCCCGGAAGGACTGGAAGAGGAAGGTGCGGGGCTGAGTGGCCTTCTTGACAGGCACCAGATTCCCTGAGAGTTCAACGTGCAACGGCATCCCCTCTACCACCTGGCAGGGAGCAGAAAACAGGCTCAGACCCTGTGCAAAGCTGCTTCTACTCCTCCTGGACAGGGCAGGTAACCTCAACTCTCCTACCCGAGCCAGGGCCAGGCCCCTCCACTGACATCAGTCTCCCCTCACTTTGTCAGCCCTCTCCCCTCTGCTGCCCTCCACGCATGTGCTGGGGACAAACCTCAATGTCCCTGCTGCGGGCCACCTCAGTGAAGTTCTCATGCTGCTCTAAAGTCTTGTCAACCTTGTCATCAGTCATGCAGTAGCAGCGCAGCCGGCCTTCCCGTGCATCATTCATCTTGGCAAACACCACGAATTTGGCCATGTAGGGCACAGCTGTCAGCTCCTTGTACAGCATGGTGGCGAAGTGCACGGCCTCGGCCGTGCGTGGGCAGTCAGCCAGCCAGAACCTGTGGGAGAGCTGGGTCGGGGTGCTGCTGGGCAGGGGCACCAGTGGCACCAGTGAAGCTGCCCCCGTGCCCTCCCCAACAGCAAACTGGACCGCAGAGGGTGCCCCAAGAGTTGGGTGCAGGTGGAGCCCCATCTGTGATGGGGACACACCCAAATACATAGAATGGCGCCCTTCCCTCTGCACACCCTGTTGACATGAGTGTTTCCTGATGCATGGGGGTCTCATTGCTGGAAGCAACTGCCCTGCATGTAGGAATGGGGCAGCACCACAACGAGCAGAGGGCAAAAGGCTTCTTCTGGCAAAGGCCAAGAAGGTCCAAGGAGCACCAGACGTCCCCAGACGAGCACACATTCAACTAGGACTCACCTGGCAGACACATTGGTGGTAAAGTTAGCACACTCGTTTTCATAGACCAGCTTCGTGGTGCCTGTTATGTCTTCCCACTGGGCTTGGGCTGTCCCTCCTGCAGCAGAAAGCAAGGGTGAGCACACTGTCCTTCTATAAGCCTGGGGTCTGCATCCCCTAAGCGTTTGCTCTCTCCACTGCTGTGCCCTTTCCTCAGCTCCCAGGAGCTGCATCCCCCTGCGGCAGCCCAGCCTGCCCCCACGGAAAGCACATGCAGAGGGACTGGCAGCCTCACCGATCACACTGCAGAGCAGACGCAGGCTGGTGGTGTCACCCTCACCACTGTCCCTCGGATTGTCCTTCCAGGATGGCGGCAGCGGGATGCGGAGGCCAATGGGTCGGTGGAATTTCCTCCGTCGTGGCTCCACCGTGACAATGGGGCTGAAGGTCGCTTGGTTCCCCAGCAGCTTGGTCACCAGCTCATCAGGCACAGGCTGTGCCTGTGGGTGGAAAAAGGAGAGGCATCATGCATGGTTCTTCCCCAGGCTGGGGCACATGCCCACCCCTGGCTGCAGGAGCATGTCTGGGCCCTGGGCCAGGCCTTCTGGGGCTCACCTGTAGGGCCAGCCTCACTCTCTTAGTGACAGCAGTGTCTGGGAAGGTGGCCTGTACCATGGGCACCAGTGTGCTTTTCAAACACCCTCCCTCAGGGCCGATCATATCACAATCCTGGCAAATCCGGGACATGACCACAAAGTAGAGAGGGAAGTCATTGGTGATGATGCGGCAGACTCTCTTCTTATCCAGCTCCTCCTGGCTCTCCAGCTCTGTAAGGGCAGCACAGCTGTCAGTGCTCACACACCAAGCCTGCAGCTGTCACCCAACACCCCTCCGCGCTGCACCGACCACACAGCTCAGCCCCATCCCACCACCCCGGCCAGCGCGGCCCTGCCTGCAGGGAGCCGTGCAGGATGGAGCCTCTGCCTGCCCAGCTCACCCTCGTCCATGCCGTTGAGCAGCTGGTCCATGTAGCTCTCCTCGTAGCGGTTGCGGTGCTCCTTCCACACGGAGCCATTCTCGCTGCGCAACACCACCAGCTCGCGGTCCCCACGCCCGTACGAGGCAAAGTGTGGGATCTCCACGATGACGGGGCTGCAGATAGCAGAGAAAGGGCACTGGCACCCACATGCTGCCACCAGGACACGCAGGAACAAGGTGGCCCGGGGCAGAGCGCCTGCCCAAGCCGTGCAGCTGCCGGGGGAAGAGGGCAGAGCTGCTGACCTCCTTCTCTCTGTGCTTACCTAAGGAACTGGGCACCAGCAGGCCCCAGGGCGATGATCCTGCTGGCCAGACCCTCCTCCTCAGCCAGTGGAGGGGGCGCAGGCAGCTTCTGGGGCTTCACCAGGCGGCAGGTAATGCGGGTCGGCGCGGCACAGGCACGGGGCGGGATGACCACGCGCAGCCCGTGGTGCCGGCTGCCCCGCATGGAGCCGCCGCGGGCATCCACCATGAAGCTCACCAGGAACCTGGGGTGGGCAGAGGCATGGGCAGGTGGGCACCGTGCAGCCGGCACGTACACAGAGCACGCACGTGCTGCACGGGCTGGGCACTCACCCTGTGTGCACCGGGCTGGCCACCGGGCTGATGTTATCCGAGGTCTCAGTGGCAGGGCTGCTGGGGATCAGGGAGTCCTCGTCGAACTCCTTGGAGGGCTGTGTAAGGCAGCAAAAAGACCCCATGGGCAAAGAGTCCTATCTGGAGGTGTTGAGCTTCCCCACCCTTACACAGTCTCACAATGGTCCCTGGACAGTCCTGTACCACTGGGTCAATGCCAACTACCCACATCATGCTTTGGCTTGGTGATAATGGAGCTGCCCCCAGCAGGAATGCCTGGGGGAGGCTGTGGCAGGCTGTGTCTCATGCTCACCTCCTGTGGGGACACCGAGGGTGCATGCAGCAGGCTGACTTGCTCAGCTTCTGTCTCCACAGGTCCTACCTGCTCAGTCTCCTCTGCTCTGGTCACCACAGTTTCAGGTGGGACACAGGGGACCTGCAGGACAGCTGGAGACTCCACCCTGGTAAGAGAGATCAGTGACAGCCAGTGAAGTGGCAGGCCTGTGTCCCTCAGCCCCCATCCATCCCCACAGAGCCCTGGGGCTGCTGGACAAAGGCAGAGGCAGCAGCAGTCTCATGTCCTGGTGCAGGAACAGCACTGACCAGCTTTGCCTGCCATGCCAGCTGATGGGGGCTCAGTGATCCGTTCCTTTCCCAGAGCTGTCCCTGCCCCGTGGGCGGCCCAGCCCAGCACAAGGCTGGTTCAGTGCCCTGTACCTGCTCCCTCCCCACCATACAGTTCTCTTACGTTTGCTCCAGTGTCGTCGTGGTCATGAACTCCAGTATCTCCCTCTTGCCTTCCTGGTCCCTGAGATCAGCTGTCCTGGGTTTTGGTGCCATCAGCTCCTCCTCTGAAACCGAGAGCTGGCTCAGCACGCAGAGGCAGGTGGACAAGGGAAACACAGACATCCAGCCCTTGCCCCCCTCCCTCCTCATGGCTGGAGCCAGGACCATCCCTGCTCCCACTCCTGGACACACACACTTGTCCCCTGGGCCTCAGCCAGACACGGAGGGGTTTGCTCTCTGCCAGAGGCGTCTGCTGGTAAGGCAGGGCCCGTGCAGTGGGCCAGTGGCACGGGAGCTGTGGGAGCCATCAGGAGCCTCAGCTGTTCACTGACAGCACCAAACACAGAGCAGAGCCTGCAGGGGACACCCTATCCTTGGATCCCTGGGACAGGGGCGTAGGCAGGGCTGGGGGTGCACCTGCACTGGAGGCACAGAGCCCTGTCAGTGCTGGCCCCACTAATACCTGCTAACGCGCTCACCAGGGTTTGGCTCTTGCCAGTGCCCTGTGGGAGAGTGTCCAGCATCTCCCAAAGCAAAGAGAGTGCCCCAGAGATGGGGAGGGGACCACAGGAGCACAGAGACCTTGAGCTCTCAGGTTAATCCCTGCTCGGGCCAGCATGGCACGGGGTGGCTGTGGAGGGGCACAGAACCAGGTTCTTCTGCCCGCCAGGAACAGGGCCTGGGGCCAACAGGGACTCAGGGTCCTCCTGAGTGGGAGGATGCCCATTCATGCAGTCACACCACAGCAAGCAGCACGGACAGGGATGGGCAGGGCGGGATGGCGGGGCTGGCGCTGGAGAGCCCCAGCCCAGCGGCAAGGCTCAGCAGATGGACATGGCGTGCGGATGGTTAGTGGCCATGGGGTGAAATGGGCCATTGAGCTGGGGCAGGGGGACACATTTCATACCCATTACTGTGACATGAGCAGTGCCTGCAAAGTAAGAAGAGGCAAAGGTGAGGTCTTGGTGGGAGGGTGCAGGAGCAGACCAGCTGCAGCTGGGCTGGGAGCTGGTTCCCCCTGGCAGAGCAGGGCACAGGGGGTGCTCTGCACGCCCAAGGGCTCTCCACACACTGTCCCTGGGGCTTGGGATCACAGAGAGGTCCAGGCATATCCCTCCTGCACAGTGCAGGGAAGCACCCGAGTCAGGAGGTGCCACCCCAAGAGGCTGGTGGGCTCCCCTCATCCTCTCTGCAAAACCACCACAGGACCCAGAGCTCCCCCACCCCAGCCAGCAGGAACACCAGTGCCATCCCTGTGGCTGCTGCCTGCCACACTGACCCAGCCGGCAGACCTCTGGGATGGTGTGACCCAACTCCTGCCCCTCACCTTCATCCTCTGATACATCCAGAATCTCATCTACAGTCTCCGGGAAGCTCATGCGGTGCTTGTCACCAACTGGCTGTGGGAGCAGAGCAGAGTCAGAGGAGCCCTTCACTGCACAGCCATCCCAGTCCTATCCTGATACCCGGGCTAGGCATCCAGCTGCAGACCTTTCCCAGTCGCTCCCAGCCCCAGCCCTCCTCCCCAGGGTCCTGGTCCCCGTTCCCCGGCGTCTCACCGGGATGTCGGTTTCCTCTGTGACGATCTTGAGCACGTCCGTGACGGAAATGTAGCCGAGGCGCTTTGCGATGGCCAGGGGAGTGGTACCGTTCTGCCACGGAGCAGAGACTGGGTCAGCAGCAGCCACAGGGGGCCTGGGCAGCTGCCTGGGCTGGTCACAGGGTGAGGAGGTGCGGGTGAGCGTTGTACTCACCGTGCTGATCTCATTGGGAGAGGCACCGTGCTTCAGCAGCAGCGTCACCACGTCCGTGTGGCCCTGCTGCGCCGCTTGGTGCAGGGGGGTGTAGCCCAGCTGCAGGGGAGGACAGAAGGTGCTGCCATCAGTTCTGGGAGCCTGCTGCCCCAGAAATGCCCCCAGGCCTCACACTTTGCTTCACACCCAGAGCATGAGGGCAGCTCCCTTCTCCGTCAACCTGCATGCTGTTGCCCAGGGCAGGCGGGTCCTTGGAGCACGGGATAACTTTGTACCTTAGTCTTGGCATTGACATCGGCTTGGTGCTGCAGCAAAAACTTCACCAACTTGATGTTTCCATAGTGGCTGGCCACATGCAGGGGGGTATAGCCCATCTGAAAGACAACATGAGGTCTCAGCCTCTCCTCAACGGTGCTTTCTGCCCTTCCGGCTTGGATATGCTCATCCCACAGGCAAGCCCCCACACATGAGGGATGAGGCACATGTGTGGGTGTTTCCCTGAGAGCCCAAGGCCAGGGCAGAGGGCTCACTGCAGATTGCACTGTACCCAGCGGTGTAGGGGTGAGCTATGGGAGCAGTTAAGAATCATCCCTCCAGTGAGGTGGGAGGTGGAGGAGGAAGAGTCCCCAAGACACTGGCAAAATGGTAAGAATGCCTGTGAGAGGGGAATCTCTTGCACAAAGCAAGAGAAGAGCAATGCTCCTCCCAGAGCAGGTCCAGAGGCAGTTCCCTCATGTTTTTCACCACAGCCATGGTCAATGCACTACTTTACCCTGGTCGTTGCATCCACTGTCACTCCATGTTTCACCAGGACATCAGCAACCAGCACATGCCCCTCTTGGGCCACAAGATGGAGAGGAGTCAAGCCACTCTGCAAAGAGAGGAGGTCTCAGCACAGTGGCAGTACCACCACTGCAGCTCCACCAGCAGAGGCTCTGTCAGGTCTCCAGCCTGGCAAACTGACTGGCACTGCGCTGCTGGCCACGGCACTGCTCCCCGAGCATAGGGAGCCACGGGGGCCTGGCCAGCAGCGAGTCTGCTGCTCTCTGCCAGCTTGTTCACCCCCAGCCTGGCAGCACGTGCTGGGACAACTTACCTTGTTGCCGAGGTCACCATTGGCTTGCTTGGAGAAAAGCAGGGCCACCATGTCTGCGTGCCCCTCCTGGGCAGCCAGGTGCAGGGGGGTGACTCCCTGCACAGACTCGGCGTTTGCAGAAGCCCCATACTGCAGCAGGCTGCTGGCCACCTCCATCTGGTTCTGCTTGGCAGCGATGTGCAGGGGGGTGTACCCATTCTGCGGGGAGAGAGGCTCCTTGCAGTGCTCAGCCCCGCCGAGCAGACCAGCAAAGACAGGAGGAGCCACCCCGCCCCTGCAGGCCAGGTCTGCCCTTCCTGGTTGCCCCTGAAGCTCAGGGATGCTCCCAGATCATGTTCCTGACAGCAACTAGCCCTGACACTGAGGCCAAATCCCACTTTTCCAGCCAAGACAGCATGGGGGTTTCAAAGACCACCTGCTTCCCGTTCAGCTGCTATGGGCTGTCCTGGAGTTTTCCACACATGAATTTTTGCAGCAGCACGCAGCCTCGGGGAGCTTTGAGAGGCCAGGGCAGACAGACACCTCCTGGAACGTGCCTGGCTAAGCAGTGGAGCTGAACTCCCAATGCACAGCATTAGTATTCATGCAGAGACTGCAGGGCCCTGAGTGCTGCCCCTGCTGCCACGCTGCAGGAGCAGAGCAGCTGGCAGACACCCGCTGCCCAGGGTGACGCGCGGGCTGTCGGTGACGCAGACCGACGGGGGCTGGCTCTGGTACCGGCTGCTCCCGGTGCCTGCCCAGCACGTCTGCCGGCAGCCTGCGCAGGGGAGAGGAGAGTGCCAGATGGGCAGGGCTGGCACCAGCAGCCACTTGGCTGTTTTCAGGATGCAGCTTCTGCAAACAACACAGAAAGCGAGGCGACTGCTGGTCTGCTCTGTGGGGACACGCTCCCCACGCTCAGGCAGAAAGGGGCGACTCTCACACGCTCGTGGGTTTTCTGACTCACTGCTTCATAGCTGCATGAAAACATTTGTGTGTGGTTTCCCAAACTGCCAGCACGCAGTGCTGCTCTGCAGGACTTGCCATGGAAACACGTTCCCCACACAGCAGCAACCATGCTGCCAGCAGGGACCATCCCTGACACAGCCTATCCGCTGGAACAGGACCATCGCCTGGCACCCCCCCTGCCCCACGTGTGGTGCGAGGACAGGCAGGCATGAGCAGCAGGTGTGGAGGGAGGCTGGTGGGGATTGGTCCCTTGTACATTCCCTGAGTGTCAGGGTTGAGGGGCAGTGCTGCCCGCACGCTGGCGGGCACTGAACACACAACACCTCCCCACATCCCCAGGGACACCCAGCCCAGACTCACCCAGGCTGAGTTGTGGGGGGAGCTCCCCTTGGGAAGCAGGAGTTTGACAATCTCCAGGTTGTTGTGGTGCACAGCCACATGCAGCGGGGTCAGGCCATTCTGCAGAGGAGAAGAGGGTACAGACAGGTGAGACAGACCCTCTCCCCATACTGTGCCACTCCTCCCACAGCTCCAGAAGCAGCACTCACCTTCCCTGCTGCATTGGGGTGAGCATCATGTGCCAGCAGCAATTCTGCCACATCCACCTTCCCATACTTGGCTGCAACGTGGAGAGGGGTAAATCCTTTCTGAGGAGAAAGGCAGCCCATCACAGGGTGGCAGAGATGAGGAGAGTGCTAGCGCACGCTGTGCCACAGGAGGAGGCTGCCCCTCCTGCAACAGGGACACTGTGCCACCAGCCTGCCCAGCCTTGGCCCAGCTGGGTGACACCTTCCACAGCCGTGGACTCAGTGGCCTACCTTGGTCATGCAGGTCTGCAAGGCCCCCTTCTCCAGCAGGGCCAGGGCCGTGTCCATGTGCCCCTCTCTGGCAGTGATGTGCAGGGGCGTGTGCCCCGCTGTGGTGGCCAGGTTGGGGTTGGCGTTGTTCTCCAGCAGCAGTTTGACCATGCCGGTGTGACCGATGCGTGCAGCACAGTGCAGGGGAGTCTGGTCATCCTGCCAGGGAGGCAAAGGAGCTGTTTGGGCAGACCTGGACCAGTCCCTTGCTGCCATGCCAAAGGGGTCCCAGCCCTGCTCCCGCTGTTGCACAGCCCCTGGCAGGCTGGACTCCAGGCACATGAGAGCGAAGAAAGCAGCACTAGCTGTTCCCAGAGCTGACTATCACACGGGTTCTCTGTACCCACCTTGGCCTTGGCATTGGCCTTGGCTTTGTTCTGCAGCAGGTACTTTGCCACATCCGTGTGCCCAGCTCTGGCTGCCATGTGTAGGGGTGTCTCCACTTTCTGTACCAAGGACAGGATAAAGTGGTGAGGTCGAAGGAGGGGATATGCCTTCCTGCACTCGTTCCTCTGCTCTGAGCAGAGGAGAGCAGTGCCTGCAACCTTATCTGGCCCATACTAGTTCCTCCTGCCAGCACAAAGAGAGCACCAGGGACTGCTCAGGTGAATAGAGGGTGCAGGATTTGAGCAATTCTCACATCCTGCTGACCCCCAACATTCTGAGCTCCCAAAGCCCCAGCCAGGGTGGGCACTCACCACGTTGGACACGTTAGGAGAGGCTCCACGCTGCAGCAGGGTCTTGACGATGGGCAGGTGCCCCATGAAGGCAGCCACATGCAGGGGGGTCAGGCCAGACTGTGAAGAGAAAGGGGCCAGGAGCCAAGATGGGACTGATGGCCTTGTCAACATCTGTTTCTGCCTCTTCCTCCCTCTCCCAGGGCACGTTCCAGCACAGAGGCAAAATCTGAGTCCCCAGCCTGCTCCAGGAGCCTGGCAGGTGAGTGCAGGGGGAACACAGAGAGCTGCTGTCTCCCCTGCAAATCCCTGCCCTGCAGGGAGATGCTGCCAGGCTCAGCAGGTCCTGAGCTGCAAAGAGCTCCCAGAGAGGTTCCTGGGCACCAGCAGAGGCAACAGGGCCATCTCATCCTGCTGCACTGCCTGCCCTGTACAGGCAGCAGCAGGAGAGCCGGGGCTGGGCTCACACCTACCTCTGTGACGGCGTCAATGGAGGCACCTGTCTTCAGCAGCAGCTCCATCACGCGGATGTGGTTCTTCTTGCAGGCGATGTGGAGGGGCGTGAAGCCGTTCTGCAGACAGACAGACGGACGGACAGACAGACGATCAGTCATTCGCAGGAACACCCCCTCTCTCCCCTGGCCCAGCCCCGCCTGCCTCTCCTCGCTCACCAGGGCTCTGGAGTTGGGCTTGGCCCCCTTCTCCACCAGCAGCTTGGCCACGCGGTGGTGGCCACAGTGCGCGGCCACGTGCAGCGGCGTCAGGTGGTCCAGGGTGATGTCGTCGATGTCGGCGCTGTACTGCAGCAGCAGGCGCACGCAGTCCAGGTGGTCGCCCTGCGCTGCCATGTGGATGGGCGACAGGCCATTCTGCAGGGGAGCAGGGCCTCAGGGCTGGGCCAGCAGGGGCACCAGACATGCCACCCACATCCCACTCGCACCCCTGGCCGCAGCTCTGGGGCAGAAGAGACAGCCTGTTCCCCGGGGGGCTACCAGGGAGGAGCCCTGAAATCCCTCACTGACTTACAGGGGAACAATGCTGAGTGGAGGGCAGCGCCTGAAGAGCTGTTGTCCCCAGGCCATCCCCTCCTCAGGACTGGTCCCTTTGAAGCATGAAGCCCCCAGGCAAAGGACTCCAGCTAGAGCCAAGTAGGTCAGGAAGCTCCTTACCCCTCAGCAGGCCAGAAAAGCCCAAATCCAGCCATGGGTGCCATCCACAACTGTGCACAGCTCGTTACCCCCCTGTGCTGCCCTGGGACCTGGCACCAAGCACAGCCCTACTGAGTCACACGGCTACCTTAGTCTTGGCTTGAATGGGAGCCCCGTGGTCCAGGAGGATCTCTGCAATCCGCACATGTCCATTGCGTGCGGCACAGTGGAGAGGGGTCAGCTCATCCTGGGGAGACAGAAGGGCTCAAGGGCTCAGTGTGGCACAGAAGGGCAGGGTTTCCTCAGGCAAACGAGTAAGAGGGACTTTCAACTTGTCTGCAAAATAAGGCAAAACTGAGTCTGCCCTCAGCCCCCAGGGCACACCTTTGCAGCCATGAAGCTCCGTGGCTCCTCTCACCTCTACATGTGCCAGCAAAAAACCTGGTCCATCCCCTGAGTGCAGCAGGGACCTTCCCTCACAGCCCCAGCAGGGTAAGCACTGGGCATAAGGAGCTCAGGGAGGGACAGGCCCATGCACAGACGGGCTGTGCTCAGAACTGCTCTCACCTTGGTCCTTGTCTCGATCTGGGCCCCGCGGTCCAGCAGCAGCCGCACCATGATGATGTTGCCCCGGCGGGAGGCAATGTGCAGGGGAGTGATCCCGTTCTGTCAGGAAGAGCAGCAGTCCGTTAGAGGGAGCAGCCCCTTCTCTTTCAAGAAGGCAAGGGGTGAACAAAGGAGAGCCCTGGTAGCTTCCCCCTCTGCACTCACCTGTGGTGTGAAGTTGACACTGGCTCCACGGTTCAGCAGTAACTGGGCCACACTGAGATTCTCATAGTGGGCTGCAATGTGCAAGGGAGTGAATCCAGTCTAGAGGAAAGAAGGAGGGATCAGCCCAGCCAGACAAATGCTCTCTGCTGAAAGGATGGATATATACAGCGTACCAAGCTGCTGTTCTCCCTGGGGATGTGGGGAAGCTCCCAGGGACAGGATGGGAAAAGCACACACCTTGGAGAGGACATCAGCATTGGGGTCATTCTGCAGCAGCACAGCAGCTGTGCGAGTGTCATCGTTGCGGGCTGCGATGTGCAGGGCGGGCAGACGGACCTTCCCCTTTGTCCCATAGTTAATAAGGTGAGCAACCACGTTCTCGTGCCCTTGCTGGAGAGCCACAGCCAGTGGCGTGAAGCCATCCTGCCAAGGAGACCAGGTAAGAGAGAGAGCCAAGGAGCCATGACAGAACCCGGCACATCCCACAGCAGCCCCCCCAAGCAGGGCCATAGACTCCCCCTCAAGGATCTCACCTCTGTGGCTACATTCTGGTTTGCTCCATTTTCCAGCAAGAACTTCACAACTTCCAGGTGGTTCTCCTGCGCTGCCATGTAGAGAGGTGTGAAGCCTTTCTGCAAACACAGGGCCATGCACATCAACACGACTCTCCTCGAGTTTCTTGAGTTCCTTGCAGACCTACACCCCATCAACACCCACACCCCCAGCTCAGTGAACTGGGGCAAAACCATCCCAGTGTGGGTGTGAAAAAGCAAAAACACCTGGCAAGGGTGAAGCAATCACAGAGCTGGAACCCAGGGCTCCACACGTCCAGAAAAAAAACAGGTGATGGCTCACAGAGTCAACCCAGGAGACACTGCCATTCCTGTCCCCAGCTTCAGGGACGTCTCTCCCATCAGACAAAATCTAAAGAGCTTGCAGCCCCACCAGGCCCAAGGGAGAGAGCGTGAAGGAGGCCCAGTGTGTGGAGCTGGAGATCTCACAGCTCTGCCAGGAGGCATCAGCCATGAGTCCCCCCAGGACAAGTCCTGCACGCTTGTGTGTGCTGCCAGGGTCTCCCTCAGCAGAGACCGTGCTGGTCTCCCCACAGGCCCCAAGACTCCCTCAACACCATTTGCACGCTCATCTCCTTTCAGGGGTCTGGCAGAGCAGTCCTTGCCCCCGAACAGGACTAGAGAGAAACTGCACAGGACTGCTGAAGTGCCCACGGTGGGCACAGTTCCCACCATGAGGACACCACCATCACACACTGGGTGCCTTTCCCGTTCCAGACCAGCTCACCCTACCTGTGACTGGGCGTTGACATTGGCCCCGTAGTTCACCAGCTCCCGGACCACGTCCTGCTGTCCAGCCAAGGCAGCGATGTGCAGGGCTGTGTTTCCCTTCTAAAAGACACCACAGGGCAGGGTTCAGGGGCTGAAGCAGCCCAGGACGCCGAGGAAAGATGGACCTGACATGTGCAAATGGGCATGCAAACAGAGCAGCTGGCCAAGAAAGCCTGGGGGGGGCCATGCAGCCCTCGCTCCATGTCCCATCCCTGCCGTAGACCAGCCAGCCACTCTTGCCATGTGCTGGCCAGGGAAGAGAGTGATTTCATCTCTCCCATGAAGCTACTGGCAGTAAAAGCTGTATGCACTGTCAGGTGCTGTGCATCTCCAGCACTGAGAGGTGAGAAGGGTAGGGAGGGTGGGGGAGCTGAGCTGGAGCAGTCTCCAGACAAAGCGGCAGTGTGTGCCCTGGTAGCCAAGGCACCCCAGCAGATCGAAGGGATGATGAGCAGGCTGGAAAATGCAGACACAGGCTCTGCCTTTGGGTGGTGAGGCAGAATGCCAGACTCTGCTCTGTGTCCTGAACCCTGCAAGAGCACCAGGGAGGTGGCAAGCGAGGCCTCCTCCTGTTCTCACAGCCCTTCAGGCGGTGCTGGAGATGCTCATTTGTCAGCCCTGCGTGCTTGTGCCGCTGTCTCGCTTGTCACCGAGCAAGAACCACGCCCCGCTGTGGTGATGCACGAGAGAACAAGATGTTATTTATGGAGCACCAGAGCTCTCCAGGTTTGTGACAGTGGTACTGAGGCCACCTCAGTGCTGCAGCACGCAGGGGCAGCGAGGGCTGAGCTGAGCCAGCAGCCCGTGCTGGGGGAGTTGTTCATAAGACAGCACCAGCACATGTTGTGGTTTGTTACTCCCCTTTCAAGGCGAGTGGCCCCTCAGGGGAGAGGCCAGACTGTCTTATCCTTACCTTGGTCGTTGTCTCCAAAACAATCTCCTTGTGCAGCAGCTCCACCACCATTTTCACATGGCCCTCCTTGGAGGCCAAGTGCAAGGCATTCAGCCCGTTCTGGAGGGAGCAAAGGTGGGAGAGGGGAATTAGTCACCATCTGGGGCTGGGGCTCTCTGGGGAGCCCCCTACTCTGAGCTCCTGTGCAGACACGACTGCAGGCATTTGGACACCCACTTCCACTTCCCATGTAACAAAAGCGCTGGGATAGTTGCTGGAAAAGAGGCTAAATAGCTGCAAATGCCACTTTTTCTGCTTGTCCCTCACTTCTCCCAGGTGGATGCACTATGTTTACTCACCCCTACACAGTGTTGTCACACGGCAGAGGGACATGAGTTCCTGCCCAAGTACTCCACCTCCCAACCATCTGTTCGGACTCCTGACTGGAATGTGAGCTCACAGAAATGCTTCATCCTCTGAATATAGGTAGGGGAGCAGAAAATACTCAAGGAGGTTCCAGTTCCTGCCCTCAATACTCCAGTTAAAATCAGAACAGCTTCAAGAGTGTTACCAGACTAGAAAAGGGTTTTCCACCCTTTCTCACTCCAAGCACCAGTTGTCCAGGACCATAGTTGAAGAGTTACAGATTCTTTTGCTCAAATCTGGTTACAGCAATAAAAACAAACCCCCGAGGGCTTCCTCAGCATACCAACTCCAGTGTTCCCTCAAGCCTCAAGCACAAAAGGCCTGTTTCCAAGGGGAAATGACGTGGGAGTGCTGCAACACCCACAGAGCAGTGTCACTGAAAGGAAATACTCCCCAGCCAGGTCTGGCTACACTGAGTCCATCTTCTCTGCCCGAGCCCAGCTTCTTTGATTAAGACATACCTACACAACCCCATACAAATGATCACTGGCACCCTTGCCTCACAAGGGATAAGTGGCCGCAGACATGAAGGTTTTTTCTTGGTAACACTCATGTAACCAACACCTGGAGTGCAAGACCACAGATGCCCAGCTGCTCTCCTCAGCCCATATACCCTTTTACACAAAGGATTCATAAATAACCTTTTGCATGCTGAAAACTCGAGACAAATCACTACTCTCTGTCCTAACAGCAGTAAGTGCAGCATCTGCAGAAGATTGTTTCCATCGGTATTTCTGCTCCAGGAACAATACAGGCTGTTTTGCACATTTGCTTTGGCTTGACAGCTCATCTGACCCAAAACCGCCACAGGACGTGCGTAATTTGAAAGGTGCAGTGTTTTCCTCACCAAGTGCTGCAAACACTTCCCAGAAATCCCAGTCACTGGCTGCCAACACGACAAATGCAGCCCTACAGACAAACACAGGCTTTGCACTCAGCCTGTCCCAAAGCAGGGCCCTGCCCTGGACTGTCCATCAGGGCTGGCCACCCCAACGAAGACCATCTCCAGGCACCCATGTGCCAGCACAGCGCTGTTCCCTGCTGGTGAGAGTCCTGGCACCAAGGTGCACTCATCTCCAGGCCTCCAGCTCCTTGTGGGTGAGATGGGAGCATGCTGGACTTTGAACCACAAGAGATGGATGAAGAAGACACTGATGCAGATGGCAGTGATGGGAGGGGATGAAATCGGCGGGATGAAGATCAGATGGCATGTCAAGGTCTCTGCACTTGAGCAAGAATACAGGGCCTGTGGGATAGGTCTGACCACATATATCCCTCTTTATTCTATACAGGACATGTGAGGTTGGACCTTTCCCACAGGTCTGATATTCCTCAGAAGGAAACCCCAAAGTGCCATCTAACCTCTGGGAGATGGCAGGAACCAGTGCAAAGGCATCACTGAGAGAAGTGCCTCATTCTGCTGTAGCCACTCAGTCCCCATCAAAGTGTTAATCTCCTCACCAGCACTGGAAATCTGGCTGGAGACAGGACTTGAAGCTGGTCAGTGGAGACAGCTGATGACTGACCATCTCTCTGGGTGAGGAAGAAGTTCAAAGCCACCATCTTTAGCTTGTGGCTGGGTCAACCTGCTGTAATCCTTTGCAGAGCCCCCTCCAGAACCACATATTCCTCTGCACTAGAGTGTTACAGGACCAGTGGATGTAGAAATCCTCCCTCTGTGCTTAGGCTTGCCATCAGAAACGGTGGAACATCCGTGGTGGGCTCTACCTGTGCCTGGGGGTCCTGTCCCCAGTAACTGCACTGGCCACCACGGCACACAAACCACAGGTCTGACCTTTGCTTGGTTTGGGGACTTCATGCTGGGAAAGGTGAATGTGCCTTTGTGCCCAGTCACCTCCCCAACACCAGCCCTGCTCCAGAAGGCAGCCAGTAGTGCCTGGCTGCTCCCCCTGCTCAGGCTGAGCCCCCTGAGTCTGTCCCTGCCCCAGTTCAGGCTCAGCCACTTGCATTTGGCAGCTACACAGATACAAAATGTTCTGACGATGATGTGCAAATGACTCCTTGGTGCCTGCAGCTCTTTGTTCCTGTGCCGACCTGTCTCTGCTCTGGATGAGGGCTCCTCCTGCCCAACACCTCCCAAAACACCACGACTGGCATTTTGCAAGCATTCCCTGCTTGTGATCAGCTAAAGCTTCCGGGAAGCTGAAAGCCTGAGCATTGCAGGCAAGGGGAATATTCCCCAAGAGCCACTCCTGTGATGTTCCAGCCCCTGTGCTACTCTTCACAGCTATCTGCTCTCCCCTCTGAGAAGCAGCTGAGCCCCTTCCAGATGTCCCAGTTGCTTGTCACACTAAAGGAGCCCTCTCTGCTTACCTGGTAATGTCCTTTGTTATACTCCAGCAAGTACATCCAGGCACCCCAGATCTCTATAGTTACTGCTGCCCTCCTGGCCCCAAAGACAACTGCTTCAGATCTGCCTTCGGTTCAGCCACATTTCCACATGAACTAGAGATGGTACAAGAAGCTCTGTGGGTTTCACCTACCTGGTTACAGGTGTTAATATCTACCCCATTCCTGAGGTGATCCAAGGCTTTGTCCAGATTCCCGGATCTTGCAGCTCTCAAGAAACTGGTTGCAGCATCAGCCTTGGAGACAAAAAGAAAAAGCATGAAAACTCAGAGTACTGACGGCGGGTCAGCTCTTTGCTCGGCTGCAGAGAACGTAACTACAGAGACCTCCAGGCAGAAAAGGCAGAGGCCAGGGAGGTCACAGTGGGAGCTGCTGCGACAGACTGAGGTGCTCCAAATCAGACAGGAAGAAGGAGGGCTGAGACCTGGGCTTAAAGTGAAGAGCATCCAGATGACAGGGCAGGAGGTCTGCAGCTCATCACAGCACTGTGGGGATGGTAGAGAGGGAGGTCCTGCCACTATGGCAGCCCCCCTTGGCCCAGGAAACCCCCCTGTGTCCAGACTGAGGGACTGCAGCGATGGATCTGCAGTGAGCCCACCCCTGCCCTCCTGCAGAAGCCACTGGATAGCCACAGCGGCAAACTCCGGTACCAGCACCAGGGACAACAGCCCCAGCTGAGAATCCTGCAGCTGTGAAAGTCAAAGCTCTCTCTTCTGAGAGTGGCTCCCTGCACTGCTACACCCCAGCCAGCCCAGGTGAGGCACAGCAACACTTCAAGCAACACTATGAGCAGTGTGAGGCAGCAAATGAAGACAATGGCATGGCTCACCAGAAGCTGGAGAACAGGGTGGAAATGCAGTGATGTGGGTCTGTGAGTCTGGGACCTTGGACTGGTAACTCCAAGCTGCTCAGGCCAGCCCAAAAGGCTCTCTGCAGCCAAGAGCCATGAGACATCCATGGCAGGGGCACAGGACACATTCCTCTGTCCTCGTCTCCAAGAGAAAAATCAGAAGCCCTCTTGTACCACTCACATTGGGACTGACTAAGGGACCTCCTGTCTAGGAGAGCCTCCATCCTGCCACCCCAGAACATCCTGTAGTGACCACAGCCTGGTTGCAGAAGAGTACCCAGGATTAGGAAGCTCCTGGACAGGAGCTGGAAGCAACAGGACCACAGACAAAAGCCCTGGAGGCAAATCTAAGGAGGATGATGTACCACATGGGTTCAGGTTCCTCTCTTCCCTTCTCTTTACAGTCTCAGATATCTGAACTGGGACTTTGGAGCAGCACAACTCAAACGCCTTCTGCTCTCCTCCATCTGCCTCCCCAGCTCATCCTTTCTGCCTGACTCTCCTACCCCAAAGGCAGCCGTGTCCTGGGCCCACCAGGACCCTGCTATCCCCTGCAGACAGAAGGCCCATGGACACGGTGTCCTGGCCCTACCAGGCCAGGCACAGAGCTCAGCTTGGGCTCCCACCACAGTGGAGGGTGCCATGGGCGGCAGGACCACTGTGCCCCGTGCTGGTGCGCAGCCTCCACGTGCCAGGGGAACACGTGCCGGCCGCCTGACCTCCCGCGCCAGCTGGCTCCGCTCGCTGCCACCTCAGAGGAGGCCCCGTCCACCAGGGAAGAGCCCTCAGAGTCACAGTGGAGCTGTGGCTCTGGGAGGTGTGTGAACAGAGGAGGCAGAACACGGCCCCTCAGTGCTCTGCCCACGCGGGAGGATCGACTGCCAGAGGCAGAAGGCAACAGCAGCGCTGCGCTTGGAGGTGCTCGCTCACGCCCTGAGCCCTGTGTGCTGTCTGGGGTCCAGTAAGGAAACACTGACAGCTTCGAGCAACAAGCTGAATGCAAAGAGCTTTTCCAACTGGAAAAGCTTCCAGATCCTGCTGGAAGTCTCCGCGTCTCAGGTCGGGACTGAGGACAAGGCAGCACCTCAGCTATGCTGCCAGCATGCCAGCACGGCACAGAGCTTCGACAGCAAACCCCCTGGAAAACCAAAGCACAGCTCAGCCAGGGTCTGCCACCCATGGAGCTCTGAAGATTAAAATCTTAACTCTCTACATGGTCCAGCAGCAAAGGGGCTCCTAAAGCCCCAGCACACCCAGCAGCAGAGACTACAAGCAGAAAGCAAGCAGAAAAGCAAAGCAGAGGTCTCTGTGGGCATGAAGGAGAAGTGCATTGTATACTCACAGCCACGTCTGGACCAGACCTGCCCTTTCGTGCTGCCATAGCCCGGCACTTCGGCTGAAACCTGAGCCTGGTGTCCCCTCTCTCCCTCCTTGGTTATCTACTCCCCAGCTTTGAGAGAGCCAGTAAGTTACATTGCATTCTATCTAAAAATACAGGCTCCGTCCTCTCTCCAACGCAGACCCTGAAGGGATCGCCAACTGCTAATGGAATTTGTTCATTTTCTCTCCATTATTGTGTCAGACAGGATATTTAATACCAAGCTGCCTCCGGAAAGCAAATGACTGCTGCCAAGCGCAGGGAGCGGGTCAGAGCTGCAGGTACCACCTCAGGAACAGCAGAGGAAAAGCACCCTGCAGATGTGCCCAGGAGCCTGGCATCTCCCAGGTAACTCCTGCCACAGAGGAGAGGGCTTGCAGTTCCCTCCTGACCCTCTGGATGCTGGGGCCCGGGTCTCGGAGAATGTGCCAAGGCTGCAGTGAGTCAGAGGTGCTGCCTTTGGCTCCCTGTGCTCAGCGTGTACCTTCAGAGATGCACAGAGAGATGCAGGGCATCAGACACCAGCAGTCAGACCACACATGCTGCCAGAGAAGATGGGATAGCTCAGCTCAAATGGGAAAAGGAGAGGAAATGGATCCACAGTCATACTGTCCTTCTGATATCAGGCTGCACAGTGGGACTGCCTGCCTATTGATCACTCCCCAGGGAACAGAGGCACGAGCCAGGCTGCTGCCATCTCCCAAATTTCAGCAAAAGGAAGCAGCAACAGCAAGAAATGCAGATACCCCAGGGACACGTGCACATCAAGAAGATACACTCAAAACACCCCAGTCAGCACCACCCCATCACACCCAGACAGAGACACATTGCCCAGTCACCACCCACCAACAAGCACAAGGTGCAGCACAGCCCTGCCTCGCGCACACACGGTCACCCACCATTCCCCTTCCCCCAGGACACACAGCAACTGCTTCCAGATGCAGAAACTGCCTCTGCCGCTTCTCCTTTATTCGGAGTTTGCAGAGTTCCTTTCCAGTCTTCTTCGCCTTCCTAGCAATTTCCCAGGAAGGAGCTATTCCAGAGGAGAAAATAAACTGCCCCACTTGCCGATGAGTACCTCTTGCACTCTCACTAAATCCTAAATTTAATCTGCTAAAGCCTATACACAGGCATCATGCTCCACAGACTTGTGGCCATCCAAGCTGTGATGTGTCAGGAGGCTGCCGCCAGCAATTCCCCAAGAAGCCTCCGATATGACTTTGATAAGTGCTCCAAGACCTTCTAAAGTCAAAAACGTAGCACAGAGCATCAGACTGCGCTTCTATTCTCCTCCCCTTTCTTCTCTTCAGGAAAAACCTCCCCTTGCCTGCTGCCAATATAAATTTTTCCCTTTCCCTCTGTCCTGGTTTCAGTTAGGATAATTTCTTTTCCTCACACTGTCCTGGCCCTGATGAGAGGCTTCCTCAGTTCCTGTTCACAGGTGCCCTCCTGCTCCTACACCATTAATGCCACTGGCCCCTTCACCCCAGCAGCAGAAGCCTGGAACTGCCTGAGCCCATTGCATTGGAGCCACGGCCAAGGCAATAAGCAAAGGGGAAGTTCTGCCAAACCAGAGGCTCAGGCTGGATTCAAGGGCTGCAGTCAGAGCTTCAGTAAGCATGTTGTTTCTCCTGCTCTTATCTCCTTAGCAGTGCCTGCTCTCACTCCCACCAGCACCTGCTGCCCATCACCGATAACAGGAGGGAGGGTCTCAGCACTGCCTCTTCCTGTGAAAGGTGGCCACACTTGGCAAGAGCCCACTCTGTACAAGCTGCTAAATGCTGTATGTCGATGATTTCCAAGTGCAAATAAGTTCAGGGACTTGTGCTGATCTCACTGTGTTTTCTGGGACACAAAGGCAGCAAGGAGCGAGTCGCCACGCTGTTCCAGCCTGGCAGGAGGCACACGTGCACCCTGCTGCACTGCCCTCTTTACCCTGTCTGCCCACAGGTCTCCTCAGCTGGGCTGGCACAGACTCGTGGAGCAGTGGCAGAGGAGGCCCAGCACAGAAACCCCTGCAGGCCAGGCAGCACCCACTCACCCCAAGAGCCAAAGGGCCCCAGGCCTGGCAGTGAGATGCAAACGGGACCCTGGCACCGAAGCCATGTATTGCTGTGGACACCCTGTCTAGGTGCTGTGGAAAGGTCCAGCTCACATCTCAGAGGTCACGGAGTCACTTCCAGCTGCACCTGGGCAGGCGCAATAAACCTGGCAACAGCCCTTGGCATTTGCTTTGATGTCTCCTTGCTCACGTGGGCTTGAGTCCAACAGTGGGCATGACCCTCACCTTTGAGATATTGTTTCCAGCAGGCAGCAAACCCTCACATCCGTGCAGTGGTTCACTTTTAACCTAGGAATTTCTCTGGAGCCAGAGATCATTTGGACCTCCCTCTGCCTTGCCAAGTGCCCAGGTCTGCAGGTGATAACCTCGATCCTTTCCCATCAGATGAGAAGAATTTGTCAGTCCTGCAAACACACTAAAAGAGCTGCTAAGGTTAAGAGCAGTCAGAGATTCCATCTAGGGTCCCTGTAGGATGATCAGGGAAGATCAGGAAAACTGAATCATAGATTCAACTCAAAATGATCAGAAATGGAAACCACGCTGTCTGTCATACAGGAACTTTCTCTCCTATCTGTATTAACAGAAACTGGATGCTCTCAGTGATCCCTGCAGTGGAAAGAAAACCTACTGGCAGGTTTCAGCCTTGAGTAGAAGAAAGCATTCAGCAGAGCACGGCGTCTCCAGAGAGGCCACAGTAGCAAAGCCTCAGGCAGGCAGCCAGCAGAACATGGAGAACAGGCAGATACTGCAAACCCAGATGAAAGAGAAAAGCAAAAGCACTAGGAAAATTCATCTGATGAATGCATCAATCCATATGCCCAAGTTCTGTTCTCTCACCATCCTCACCTCTGCCACGTGATTTAACATAGGTTCACAGATCTTAATAGGACTGATGAGAGTCAAGGCACAAGAACTCACCTCTGGAAGGCATCTGACAAGTGAGTTTGTTCTCATTTCATGCACCAGCCTGAGTAAACCCTTTGTCCATGCTCCTTTCTGCTGAGTGAAGATTTCACAACAGCCCCAAAGCATGTACCTTGGTATGCCCAGCAGAGATCCCCAAACCATGATGGAAGGGGAAGCTCAACCATCTTGCAGCAGGTGAATCAGAGCATGCAGGGAATGAAAGATCTATTCATATTCCCGTGCAAGGGGCTGACAGAGCTGGAGAAAACTGATGAAGGAGAAACCCCAGAGCAGAAGAAGGAGGGCCCCTGGCAGGCTTGTGGGAAGGGGGGCAACTTGTCAATTAGCATTTTGACAGTGCTGAAGAGGGGGCAAGCTTTCAGGTGCCAGCAACAGACTGGCCTCTCCACCATGCACAATCCTCCATCATTACATAATGATGAGTAATGCGCTTTTGGAAAGCCCCTTTTTGTGCCCAGGAGAACTAGTCCTGGTGGTCCAGGTCAGGTTAACTCGGTCCCTACTGAGCATTTGGGATACAGACAGCACCTGTGCTGCCATTTGACTCCTTCCTTCCCCCTTCATGGGTCCCCTTTCCCTGCTGCAGCTGGAACAGGTTCAGAACTGTGAGGAGGGCAGATAGCAGGAACAGCTTAATCTGCACTGAGCAAGGCAGCAAGGAGCTGCCCCTACCCAGCAGACTGATCCTTCTGATACGGATCCCCTGGTGCTCCAGCTCTGTGGAAGCCTCCCTCCGGCAGTGCCTGCCTGCTGCTCACAGAATTTCTAAGCAGTGGGACTGGGACCTTGTTCTGTCATTTGTAAACTATCACTTCCCTATGAAGTACAGTGCTGGGTCCAGCAGAGAGTGGAGAGAGGAACAGGGGCTGGTCCAGAGACCTGAGCAGTGAAAGGAGACCAGGACATCTTCCACATAGAGCCAAAGCAAGGCAAGAATTAACACAGCTACTGCTGCTCTGCCAGCTGAGGCCATGCACACCCAGGGGAAAGCTGTCACTCTCCTTTGATGTTAGCAGGAGCCTCTGCTCTCTGCATATCCTGAAAAAGAAAAGCTATTTTTACCTCATCAAATATATAGACTGTGACTGAAGACAATACACAAGAGCTTTTTGCTCAGGCACTACACCTCTTCTAACAGCATAACAACAATTACAGCTGCTGAGAGAGATGCAGCAGAACAGCAACTGCTTTCTATCTCCTGCTTTCCTAAGGCACCACCTTCTCTGGACATGGTTCAGGCAGGTCTGTGCAATGAGCACTGGGGAGCTGAGAGGGCTTTTAGCAGGATGCCCAGTGCAAGGGGGAAGCAGAGACAGGATCTGAGCCTGCCTGCTGCCAGCCAGGGACTAAGACACAGCTTGTGGACCAGCTTCAACCTGCCCTGGGTTCTGTCAGCGCCCTCATGCTCAGGTGCGGCGCGGGAGTCCAGACCATGCTATCAGGATCTGCCCTGGCACCCTGTGGAGAAGGTTCCTTCTCTTTGCTAGCAGTGCTCCTAAACTGCTCCTGATTCCTGCAGTCTGTTCTGACTCATTCCCTGCCTCTGCTCCAGCAGGACTAGCCCACACCAGCTCTGCCTGCCTGCCTGCACGGACAAGAGCGCCGAGAAGGGGACTCTTCTCTGGGATCTGCCCCCGGGAGGAATCACAGTCCAGTCCTTGTGCTGTGGCTGCCGTGGATTCACTGCCTTCAGCCAGGCTGGCCTGGCCAGCGCTCGGGGCGCAGCTCCAGAAGCCATGCGGGAAGGAAAGCGCTGGCAGGAAAGCACCTGAAGCACAGCCCTGGCGATACGTCCCTGCCAGCCGGTCCCTGGGGAGGGCACGCGAGCAGAGCCGTGGCAGCACAGCCCCTGCCCTGCACAGAGCCCGGGCAGCGCTGTGCTGAGGGACAGGCAGCACCCCTGCACCTGCCCCGGGGGTAAAACAGCAAAGGCGGCAGCGCAGGAATCAACACATGTAATGGTTTGGACATGGCTCCCGGCCAAATGCCCAAGCCTGCAGTTGTAGGCTCCCTCCCCACCATGAACACAAGGGAAAAGAGGGAAAAAAACTACCAAAAGCACCGAAATGACAAAACCAAAGCAATGTGTATATATATATGTATTTACATCTATATACAGTTACAAAGAGACTATATACATATAAACAAAAAGAGTCCCAACTCCCCAAAAATAAAACAGAAAATAAAACCCAATATACGCAGCTGTACACAGCTAATACAGAACTAGCAAACCAAAGAACAAAATAATTTCCTTAAAAAGACGAAAGCCACTTCACCAGACCCCTCAACCCGGGCTGGGAAAAACAACAGGCCACAGCATGCCTCGCTCCCAGAAAAGCGAGAGCGGCCACCAGGACCTGCTGTCTTCAAGTCCAACAGAAGAAAAGGGGGGAAGACTCTTCTCTCTCCTTCTTATTTATACTCTTGTTTATGTGAAAAACAGGATGAAAAATACCTAGCATATGAGACTTCCTTGGTTATGACCTGGTATCCAGGAAGAAGCCAACGTGGGGTCTAAAATCCAAACCACTACAACACAACATCACAACAGTGCAAAAAAACCAATCCCTGGGGGCACCTCCCTTATGCCAGCAAAGCAGTGGTGAGAAGGACAAGGCAAATACAGCACCAGGGGACCTGGTTTCAACACCAGGCACTGTCACTGCTCCCAGTATGACCTTAGGCAAGTTCCCAGTGATTTAAGAAGGGCAGCAAACCCTTCCTGCTAGTCTGAGATCCATTTAGCTGCAACCATTTGTGGAGAAGGGCCATTTTCTCTGGACTAGGACTTAAGTTCATGTTACCAGCTAGAATATACCTAAACTCCCTTGTGCAAACCAGCTGACCTGATCCCTCTCCCCTTGTGCTGCCCAGCAAGCCCCTGACCATTGCCCAAGTACTCACCCTCAGGTAATGCAGACATGTCATGGCTGCAGGAGAAGGTCAGCTCGCCCTGGACAGCCAGGGTCTGCAGCTCTGATCAACCCACTGACGCTGAATGCTGCAGCCAAATCAAGCGTGAGCAGCCAGGCTGAAGAGGCTTATCAGCACCCTGTATCACTGCTCGTACACCTGACTGCAAACCAGCACAGGTCCTGCCTGGAGTCTGGAGATTACGGGCTGTCCCACGTCAGGGGCTTGGGGAGAGTTGCCAAGCTGGACACAGTGTTTATTGAGAGTCATGCCCGAGCCACAGTTCATAAACACATCTGTGGGCTGTTAACAGGGAGGAGCCCACGTGCATGAACCCTGCTCTTCAAACTGTACGAGGGAAGATGAAACTTCAGCGATACAAAGCAAAATGGAATAGCTCTGTGGCTAGAACCAAAGTGTCTCTTGGTCTGTGCCACACGAAGCAGGCTGGGCCAGAGGCAGTAAGCAGAAGACCTCATGTTGTTCACTGGTCTCTGCAGACCTTGGCTGGGCACAGTCTCAAATGAAGGACACCGAGATGGAACTGAAGTGGCAAATGAAGTCTAGTGACAGCAGCTCCAGGCTCTTTGTAGGGCCTAGAGCCCACTGCAATACAACGAACGCGCCCCTTCCCCCCTTCTACCTGCACAGCAGACTCCTGCTCCAGCATCCCTTCAGGAGATCCTTGCTTGCAGCAAGAAGGCAAGGGGTCCACAGTGGTTGGTGCATGCCCTCTCTGAAAGACACGCAAGGGAGTCACACCAGTTGTCCAAAGGAACAGACCTCCTGGAGACACTTCCGTCCCACCCTCTCCTGGGGCTCCAGCTCAGGGTGACCCTGCAGAGCTGTGCTCGCCTGGCAGGAGTCATCCCTCTACCTGGGCTTTGCCTACCCCACCTTGGATCCAGATGCTAAACCGGGGCCATCTGCACAAAGCACTGGGGGGACTGCAGGGGAGCCACGCAGCTTTGGTCCCAGAAACAGGACCTCTGCTCTTACAGTCCATCTGGGGTTACCTTCGGGCACAGCAAAAGCAGTGCCACAGCGCCCGTGAGATTGCCCCCCTCGTTCTCCCCCACTGTGAGACCGGGTTTAGCTTTGCTTTGTGCAGCCTCTGGCACTGGGGACTTTCACAGATCTAGAACAGGCAAACTCAGGAACGAGACAATCCCTGGGGCTGTTTGTGAAGCTAGCGCAGGCTCCACCTCTAAGAAGACTGGTCTCTTTGCTCCATTAATTGCTGTCCCTTGTTAATGATAATTTCCTGAACACTTCCCACTGATGCCTCTACCAGGTTTCATTCGCTCATTATCACCTCACCTGAGGCATCTCCAAAAGTTCCCCTTATTTAACTGTAGACATGTATCACTGCTGAAAACTCATATCACAAAGCAACTTGTTTTACTAACAGTTTGTCGCTGTTACCTTGCCTGTTACATCTAACAGTAATATCTTTGCAGTTCTGGAGAAACCAACGCTGTGGGCACAACCCCATCTGAGAAATCAGAGCCTGGGAGAGCTTGAAAAATAACAAATACAGTTCTAATAAATGAATAGCTTTTGATCCCAAGAGCTCTTTCCATTTCCATGAAAACAGCTCAAAAAACTAAGGTCTCTGGCAGTTCCTCAACACTTACCTGTTTCCAGACCCTGAACTGAGACTGTCTGGCTTGCTCATTCCCCAAGACTTTGTTCTGTGTCCTCTCCTTAGTGACATCTGAGCATATGAACGTCCCTTTAAAGCCTCAGAGACTGTACAGGCCAGAGTCATGTTGTACCCACAAAAGCCAACACAGAGTTAAACTGGGCTCTGCAAAGGGACAGGATTTACCTTGGGAAAAACAGGAATATTGTCTAAAAAAAGAGCTAACTCATGCTGAGAAAAAGTGACCAAGAGTTACAGTGAATAATAGCAAATAATTGCCACTGGGCACCCGTGTGGGCTTCAGGGAAGTTTTGTGAGCCAGGGTTCCAGTGTTCTCTCTTAAGTACTGTCCCCTGGATGCTGTAATATCTGTCATACCCACAGGAAAAGTAATTTCTCCCTCAGCTATCCTGAGATGGCTCCTGGGAAGAGGCTTGACATCCCTTGTGCCTCAGTGCCGTTGCATTCCCGGTTCACACCTGAGATAAAAACACTGAATTCCAGCGGCAACTACAGACAGAGCCAGGGGTGCAGTGAAACTCTGCCAGAAATTTAGAAGCAGAGGAGGTCTCTGAAGAAAACCACTCCTTCCGCTACCGAGAGTTTTGTTTTTCCGAGATCCGAAGTCCTGCCTGTGACCTTTGGAGAAACTCCTGGACTGCGTGGTGATGTAGCTGTGAAGGAACGCGAGGCTCCTTCCTCGGTGCTGGCATCTCCTGTAACCAGAGAAGTGATGGCCCGGCACAGGCACTTCTGGCTGCTGCCACTCTGTCCTCAGCTGTTCTTCCTTTCGCCCCAGGGAACAGGCAGTGAGGTGTGTGCAGCAGAGAACCTTAAACACCTCGGAGGAGAGGAAATAACAGTGGGCTTTGCTCTGTGGAGGAAGCTGCGTGTGCCTTTACTCGGGGAAGGAGGTGCAGCCCTTCCTGCACTCAGCCACTTGAGACACGATGCCAGGATGGATCCAGGACTGCAGTTCCTGAAGGGAACTGCTGCTCCCCGAGCACTTGGCAGTACCCTCCTGGTGCAAGGACACAGTACACAGGGGTTCACCTTACTCCAGCATGTCCCTTTCTGCTTACCGAGGAAAATGCTCCCCGTGCTCCTGTCACCTGCTGAGGCTCCCAGGAGCAGCCAGGCTCCCGGGCCCTGCTCAGCAAGCTGTTCCCTCAGGAGACGTCAGTGGAGTTTTAAAGCCGAGTCAGCAACAGAAGCTGAATAATTTAAATCTTTAGCAATTCTGCCACTGCTGCCCAGCCACGGATAACAGCGGGTACTCAGAAAAACAGCGGCGCTGTCAGGCTGCTTCCTCCTGTTGGGAGAGCAGCAGTGATGCAGGCAGAAATGCATAAATAAGGGGATAAGGATGTTCTGCAGAGCTGGGATAGACGCTGCAGCTCAGAGCAGGCAACTTTCAGAGCACCACACGGCTGAGCCTTCCCTTTCCTGGGGTGTTCGTGGCTTCTGGCACGGTGATCCGTGATCTACCAGGAAATTCATGGGTGCTGCTGGTGCCTTACCTCTCCGACAGCTGATCCTCAGCCTCCCAAGTGCTGGAATCATCAGCCATGATCGCCAGAGGAAGTGCGTGAGGGATCCGACTCCTGCTCTTCAGCTTTCTGTCCGTGGAAGAGCTGTGTAGTGTTATGTGGGGAAGGGGGGGACACAAAGATTTGCTGTACACAAATATTCCAGCCCGTGCTCTCTCCCTGCCTGCCTCTCCATGTCCTTTATTGTCGGGGGGGGGGAAGGTGAGGAAGCCAATGTAGAAGTACTTCTCCCAAAATCAGTCTAAAAACCGGCACCCAGAAGCAGCTAATAGACATAAGAAATCTCTTCCTGTCATAGCCCTGATCTAAGAAACCATTTCATGGTCGTTTATCAGCTCAGAACTATTTAATCTGTGAGATTCCCAAAGGAAATTCAGAAATACAAACTGAGTAGATGCTCTTCAGGTTTTGTCTCTCGAACTGTGCACTGCTGCCTCCAAAGGCATGATCTTGGAGATGAAGCAGCCTGTCTTACTCCAACAGACAGATGCCTTGTGCCAGCATAACCACGATTTAGTTCCTGGAGAGGAAGTAGTCTGAGCCCCAAACCAAGACATTCCAGCAGCCCTTTGCCCCTCCCTGCACATACTGAGCAGACAGACAGCTTCATAGCATGTGCCATTCTGGCATCTTATGCCATGACTTAGCAGGTGTTCCTTATGCTCGTCATTTGGACAAGCCAAGCAATGCAACTGAAAATTTCACCACACTGGTTTATCTTATTTGTATTTATTCAGGCATAAAACCCCAGAAAGTCAGATCTTCTGAGCGAAGACATGGAAGAGCTGCAGAGTTCCCAAAGGAAGGCAATATTCATGGCCCACTGTTCATGCTGTGGCTTAGTTCTATGCTGCCCTGGCTGCAAAGAAGGTATCTGCACAGATAAAAAGTGTTCAGCAACCTCTGCCTCCAGCTGTCCTATCCAGGGGACCAGAAGACATCTTACCCACAGGATTAACACCCACTGTTTGTCCCCCTCTTAGAGACCAGGCAGTTCTGAGACCAGAAACCATCCCCTAGCTCAGCCAGAATCTGAAAAATCCCAGTTCTAGGAACAAGGAATTTGGCATTATGCCCACAATATGGGCCAAGGACAAATCACTTCTTAATTACTGCTCATAGTGCAGATTTCAGCTTTCACTCAAGCAGGTACCAAACTAAAAGACGTAACAAGACCCTGCTCAGGCTGCAATTAATCTACCCCAGCTATTGATCCTGCTGGATCCTGGTCCTGCTGTAACTGCAACGCTTCAGATCCCTGAGAGATACCGACATTTTTTACGCCTGTTTGGGGATCTCAAGACCAAGAGATTTCCAGCACTTGGCTGCAGTGCATGCCTGGAGGCAGCACAGACCGACCTCCTGAGAGAGCAGATGAATGCACAGTCCCCACCTGGGAGGCTGCACTCTGCTCCTCTTGGAAACAAATCTGCTCTGCTGCTGAACACCAAGCCGGAGAGCAGGAACTCAGCTCTCGTCCCACACTTTGAGTGTACCTTTACTCTCAGCCACCCTGAGGTCTGCAATGTACCTAAATACCGAGGTCTGCACCAAGATCTTCTTGCTCTGCTCAGGCAGTTTGACAAAATATTGTCTCCTTCAGTCTGCAGTGGCCAACAGCACTGAGAGCACAAGTCTGAGGGTTGTTTATTGCTGTGACAGCACAAGGGCACTCAGAATTACCTGCTTTCCTTCAGCACATCACCCAGCTGTCCTGAGTGCCCATCTCCACAACCCCCAAAGGACATCTGCTATGTGCATGTCCAAGCAAGTCACACATATGCCTGTCCCCTCAGCAGAACTGGCCGGAGATGCTGGGTCACCCAAAAGAGAAACGTTCACAGAACAGCAGTGAATTCCCAGGGGCCATTTCACAGACCACGAAGGGGAGGATGGGGCATTTTGCCCAGGACACACAGCTTGACAGACTCCCAGGGAGGGCCCACAGCAGCCCCTGACTGTGCTGCTGCAGCACGCTGCCCAGCCAGACCACTAGCACATTTTCACAGTGTGAAAAGCTCAGCTTTATGCTCACTCCTGGAAATCCACTGTATCCAGCATATGTGGAGCTGCAGGAGAATGTAAGAGGCACCTGAGGCCAAGATCCCGAGGGCAGGCTCACCAAAACAGTGTCGGGCTCCTGCAGAGTCAATGCTTGAAGCAGGGCTCACTGCTTGGCTCCCTGGAGAGCCAGGGAGGAGAAACGAGCATTTCCAAGGGTATAATTTAGCTGACCTACTTCCACGTGTGGCGCAGCATGGGAAGGACTCCCTCCTCCTCTCCCAGGCTGGATGGAGTTGAGGTGAGCAGTTGGGATGCAGAGGTCTGCACCACAGGACCCCTGGGCTGGGGCAGACCCCCCCCTCAAACAGCACGATGCCCTCGATGGCACCGATGTGCAAAGAGCACCCCTGCTCTGCCCAACACACAAGCAGCACAATTCTACCCCAGAAACATCCAAATCCTCTCAGCTGCTGTTGCCATGGTAACGCCAGAGCCAGGATCCACCAGCCTTTGATGTTCCGATCTGCTCAAAGCGTGCAAAATGTTTAAAGCATGCAAAATGCCATTCGGAAGCTGGGGAGCTGAGTGGAGGAGCACCTGACTGCCCTGAAGATGGAAGGCTCTCCAAGGAGCAGGGATTAATGCTGGCCAGCACTGCTTCATCTCCTCCACCGCCCAGCACTACCAGCACGCTGCTGCTCCTGTGCCCCAGCTCAACCACTTAATGGAGTTTAATATTTAACATCAGACAAGTTGCTGTTTCACGGGGTAATTTGGGTTATTAATAAAAAATCCCCCTTCCCCGTAATGATTCAAAAATAAGATGGTGTTACTCCATGCTATCAGTGCTGGGAGCTGAGCCCCACGAGAGCATTGGCCCAGTGCTGGTGACGGGCGATCAGGAAGGGCTGAGCAGTCAGAAGAGCCAGCAGGGCCAAGGCAGATGCAGCACAACACTGTCCCCATCATCCATCGCATCACAGCGGAGGTGGAAGTCACTCCACATGACACACAGGTTGTGCCAACCACAGGAGGAGCTGCCTGTCTGATCACCTCCCCAGCAGTGCACAGAGATGCCCTGCACGGCAAGGACACCTCCGACCTCAGGACTGCATGATTGCTTACCTTAAAAAATGAATACTCTTGTAACACTTAGCACTAGGATTCTCCGGGGCTTTGCTAAAAACCAGCGCTGTCAGTGCCAGGAAGTGCTCGGCACTGCCCCTGCATCCACCTGCCTTCCCAAGCCGCCAGGTCAGGGTGGTTCAGTACAAGCCAGGATGCCCTGAAGTGTGGATGCAGAGAGGGAGATTTGAAACACGGTTTCATAAAACCCCAGAGGGGTTTTTATGCCAGATTTCTGACAGAATTTCCTTTACAATATGAAACACAGAAACTTGAAGTAGTCTTCTACTACAGACTGTGCTGAAAGGCCCCATAGGCAAGTGCTGCTGATCCCTGTGAAATGTTTTCAGGAGACAGTGAATGCTGCTGCCTCACATTTTGGATGGAAAGGGTGTTTTCTCTGTGCCTTCCTGAGCTGCTTGCTGGCCTTGGAGGACTTCCCTGGCAAGTCCAAGAAGCGCATCTCCCCACTGGCAGGGACGAGTGCACAAGTTCTGAGAAGGAGTTTTGCTGATACAGTACTGATAGGCAGCAGATATTTTATACTTCTGCCCTGTGATACTGCAGCTCCTCTTACTGCAGCCTCAGCTCCACAGCCATTTGACAGCAGGCTGACAGGAAGCATTTTTTCCCAGTCCTCACAGGAAGGGGTCAGCCTGCTGACCATCGTGCTGCTCTCTAACAGGAGCACGTTGCTGCGCGCTGGGGCAGTGGCACGGCCAAGCTGCGTGTAAAGAGAGCTGCCACGCCACGCTCCACTGAGCAATTCTTGCTTGGACCAAACCTACTGTCACTATGAGCCGAGATGATTCTGCCAGGAAAAGAGCTGAAGAACGAAAAAGCCTAGAAAATTACAGCCTGCAGGCCAAATACTGATGCCATGCAGGCATCTCTGAGAGCTGAAACCCCCCCATGCCAAAGACAGGGCCCACAGATACAACTTCTGTTTCAGTGTTGAAGATGGGAAGAACTATAACACTCCCCACTGCAGTAAAAGCAAGTCTAACATCAAAAGCCAGTTTGGTAAGATTTACTTTTCTCAGAACTCTCTAGCACACCACCCACCCCCTGCACTCCACTCCCTGTTCCCGCTGCCAGACAGAGGACTTTCATCCACCACAAGGGAAATGTAGAGGGGAAATAAAAAACCACTCCAAAATAAGAGAAACTCCACCCAGAGATTCAGAAGGCAAGAACACTGGATTATTGAAGTTTGGTATCTTATTTAAGGACACACCACTCCTATAACCAAACCCATGGAAATCATTTACAGTGTGAGAACCCAGAGGAGGGGTACATATGGTTATAGCAACAGTAAAACCTCACACTTCAGCCATCAGCAGAGTGCAGCTGCTTCCCAGGCAGGCCAGAGGAAGACCTTTTCCTCTTCCCCTCCCCATTCAGATGAGTGGAGTAAAAAGCTTGGTTGGCACCTCATCTCTGCCGAAAGCTCTGACAGATGCTACCCAGTGGAAGCAAGGTACAGCCCAAGGCAGCCATTTCTCTGCTCCATCACTGCAGCTTGTGTGACATCTGCACAAACAAGGGCAACTGACTCGTAAGAATTTCCCCTATTCAGTCCCTGTAAGGTGACAGCACAGGCACTACCCTCTCCACTTTCCTGATACCTCCCTTAAAACAGAGGACAGACCCTCAGAGTCCAAGCCATCCAGTGCATCAGGATGCCAGGCAGCTGTACTGCCCCGGGGTCCATGAAAGGACCAGATGCCACTGGGCAGAACTGGAACAAGATGTGGATGGAGCAGTTCCACTGACAGGTCAGTGTTTCTGCTGCCCGTGGCCAGCAGTCAGAGATGTGCACAGCACCCGTGGCACTCACAGAGAGGGCAGATTGTTCTGGTGCTCAGAGACACCCCGTGCAAGTCAGGAAGCACATTGTTAAAGCTGAACCTGTACTTCACCCAGCCCACAGCTGTCTGGTGCACCCACCAAACAGCACATTCTCATAGTATTGGTCTTGTTCTTTGATTTGTGCCCTAGTGAGCAAGTCCTGAGAAAGGCACACTGCTCCTCATTCCAGGCAGGGCACCATGGTGGAACCAAATGGACCCAATACACTGCATTTCCCGCAGAGTACCTGGAAACCTGAGTTGTCTGGAGAAATGACGCTGTAAGAAGATGACATTATTTCTTAGTCCTTTGCAGAGACCATAACATTTGTTAAAAATCTAACGTAGTTTATACTCTGCAAAGGGTTTCAGCATGCTGTTCTCTGCATTTCCCACAGGAAAGGTCCAACGCAGGTCCACGAATGCACCTGACGAGCCCGGCCAAGTCCTGTCACCACAGCGCAGTGAAGGACCATAGCCTTCATTTCTGCTTGCTGTCTTGCTGCAGTACCTTTTCGATTAGACAGGAGCCTTCCCAATGCCCTGGACACACATACACACTCTCTCCTTCCTTCCTCATCTCTGGATAAATATAGAAACCTCGTCTGTTTTCTAAATGCTCTCCTGCTGCTGCGTTCTCTCCTTCCGCCTCCCAAGACACTTCGGTGAATACCTGCTGCTTTGTCTCTGCTGTAGATTTTTCACTGAGGCTGCAACATTTTGAAGGCATAGATTTAACATAGTCCCCTACACTTGCAAGCCCTACACAGAAATGTATGGCTCTGGCTTAATGTTTCACCCAGTCAGCAAAATTTCATTTGCAAATAGGAAGAGGGCTTGAATTTTTGCTGCTGTTTGCAGCACTGAGGCTCAAAACATGACATAATCAGCTGTGAAAGAAAATGTGAATTTTCAGATGGCTCTGCTAGGCTGGTAAGTGCCCTTAGGGAGAGAAGGTGTCAGGAACTTCCCTGTGCCCAGGAAGCTGCCCTCAGCTCACTGAAGGTTTTAGCACCTGGTCTGCTCAGCCCAGAGCTAACACTTTCAGAATGTACCCCCATGGCATTTGGAGAGCTGAAGGTGAGGACTGTGAGAGAGATGTAAATAGGCCAGGGAACCCAGAAATCTCCATCATCCTTCCATCACCCCCCTGGTGATGCTGCACCTTTCCAGACCCCCAAAGAGAGGGTATATTTCTGAAGAACCTTGACACACTTAGACAATTAAAACAAATTAGCATAATTCAGATTAAACTTCTAATTTTAGCACTCTGTAAAGCTGCTTTCCTTTGAGCTTAGTTCTAGCTTGCTGCACCTCAGCTTCACCACACTGCAGACATCTTCGTACGGTGGGTAAGCTGAGCCCTTCAGGCTGCCAAGTGCAGGACTTGCACAGGGGCACCGTCCTTTGTGCTCACCCTCCCAAAAGCACTTGCTCCAGGCAGGGCTTGTCCCTGCGCTCCGCCAGTGCCCTGCTGCGAGGGCAGGGCACAGCGTGGAAGAACTGGAACACATTTCTGAATGCTACAAGGTTTCAGACGCCGTTCACCTCCTTCCAGCACCTCCTCAACCACTGGGCTCCCCAGCCACATACAGATGCTGTTATTACCTGAATAATTTAAGAGCCTGTAGAGCAGCAGTGCAGAATAGCACCAGCATCCCCCCCGTCCTCCCTCCCGCCAGCGAGTCCCTGCAGCAGTGGATTCTGCTCCTACCCAACATCCCTCACATCCACGTCTGTTCACCCCACCCCACCATGGTGCTGCATCTCCCTCCTGCCTGGGAACGTCAGGAAAAGGCACAGGCACTGCTCTGAAATGCCTTTATAACCAAGTGCTGTGCATGCTGTTCTTCAGCTACAACTTCTGGACAACTATTTAGAAGAGAAGGGATGGACTTCCCAAGTCAAACACAGGTCAATATATATCAGCTCATCTCAGGGACCAGGCTCTCTTGGCACCACACTCTGCAAAGAGCAAGGCAGACAGTGAAAGAAGAAATAGGTAAACACCAGAGAGAACCTGCTACCATATAAATACTCTAATTTTGCTAATTGGGTCATTCAAGAGGGCTCTTGGTCCACCTCCATTGCGATGCACTGCGCTCAGCCAGAAACTCCTGTAACATCCCCACTGTGAGGAAACGCTGCGATCAGCACTGCCTTTTTCCGTCCTGCACACAAACATGCTGTGCACTGTCCTCTGCCATCCCTCCCCAGACATGATGCCAACACTGGAAGGAAAATACAAGTGCTGGGAGCAGAGCTGCTCCTGTTAAAACCAGCGCATGCTGCATGGCCACCCGACAGAAAAACACTCAGGGGTATGCTGAGCAGTGGCAAGTGAGACTGCACAGAGTTTAGTCACAGGTCGCTTTGAAACAGCCTCTTCCTGCTGAGTCCCTTCCGGAGAGACACAGGGAGAGGTGGAGATAGAGGAGAAACCGTAGTGGCCTGAGAGGACAATGCCCCTTCCAGGCCACAGATGGCCGAGAGGTGCCACCTGTAATCCTGACAGCATTTCCACTCCTGCAGGACTCCAGCGGCAGGTCAGACAAGCAGCATCAGAGGAAGCCACAGTCCCACACAGTCCCTCTGCTTCCCAACCTAGCCTAAAGCAAGAACTAAATATTTATTAAGCTTCTATGAATCAGAGGTCTGAGTCTCCTGACAGTGCAGCCAGCTGACGTAATCCTCCCCAAATCCCGACGGGACTTGCTTCCCCAACAACCTTGACAGAGCTTGGAGGGTCACAGTTACCTTGCTCTCATACAGAGCAGTTCCAGGCTGGAACACTGGGCAGAGGTGGAGGAGCAAATCCACAATTGCTCCATCCCCCTGTACTCCAGTCACCTGTAAAGCAGCTCAAGCTTTGCCCCAGTTTGCCAGCAGCTCTGAATACAAAGTACCTTGCCAGCTTTACACACTGGACATTTACAGCAGAAAAGATGCAACACTACTATTGTTTTGAACCTGGCACACAAACAACCCAGAGGAAGATGTAAGATGACCCTCTGATTTGCAAAATAATTTGACAGTCTAGGTAACACCTGACAGTTGAGTTCATTACCAGTTACAGTTCAATTCTCTGCCTATACTGTCCCTCAGGTTACGTTCAGAGTGGTAAAAGATAGGGCTTCATTTAGTCTCAAAGGCTTTGGCTGCCCTGATATCCCTCCCTTGCCCCTTCTCCCTGGCACTGCACAGTAGCATCATGTTCCAGGAAGAAGATACCAATTCCTTTGCAGAAAAAGTGCCTCTGACAGAGAGCTCTGGAGTACAAACACCTAATCGTGGCTGCAAGGAGCTGTTGCAATAGCTGGAGCCCAGCTGGAGCATCGGGTGTTCTCCTGGCCTCACCTAGTGCTGATCTCACATGGTCCTTCAATGCCGTGCCACACCACAAGCTGGTTGACTTCTCAGGCAAGGTGCCTGCACAGTCACTGCTCTTGCAAGGGTACTTCATTGCTGGCTGGCGTTAAACCACACCAGAGATGCAGGTTTTGGCTGATAGAACCAACAAAACTTGCAGTAGGAGAGAACAGAGGCCGCAGCAGGAGCTGCTGCTCTGGGAGCAGGCAGAGAAAGGAGACAAAGCAGCTCTTGTGCCCTGAGAGTCTGCAGGTCCTCTCTCCTGCTGACGAGCTCCAGCTTGCAGGTGAGATACCAGCACAGCTCCCAGCAGCCAGTGAAGACCCCGATGGCTGACAGCCATGTCACCTCTCTGGCAGGATCTGCTGCAAGAATCCAGGTAGCCCAATCCAGTGAGCGTACAGTAGCCAAACGTCCATGGCAGGAGGACACAGTGGAGCTCAGAGGTGCAGTTACCATGGGCCATCCTGAACCCTCTGCAGCTGGGTGTGCTGAAATCCTCTGCGCTCCTCCTGCCCATCACTCTGCAGCCCCTGTAAAGCCAGCGCCAGCTGAAGGCTGCTGCACAGTGACAGCCATTTGAAAGGATGCAGGCGAGCAGAGAGAACAGCCCCAGTGGCTGCTCCTTGGCAGCGCTCCAGCAGCGATTTCTCACCCCAGTTTCTCATGTGCTCATTGCGTAATTCTGACAGAGGTGTCTGGATTTTACACCTCAGGGATCCTAAGCTCAGACCTAAGTTCCACCCTGATACACCCTATCAGTGAACAGTCGATGAGTGACCTCTTTTTCTTGTCACACAACAAGCACAAGCGTGGTCACCCTACACGACTGCTTGACTGTCCTGCTGAGGAATCATCCGCAACTGCTTTCCTGTCTGATTGAGTTTGTGGCTGTTCCTGACTTGTTCTAGTTCCCACATTTCCCTGGCTTCCTAAGGATGCAAAAATCCACCCATGTAAAAGCATTCCCATCAGCATCCTCCGCGTCATTGTAATCCCTCAGTGCTGCCTTTCCAGGATGCAGCCTCTCTCCCAACTCACTCACCTCACACACTTCAGCTTGGAGTTTCTTCTGACAGTTGCTGTCAGCCATTTAAATGCCCACATTTATTCCTTATCCATGAATGACTATACAAAAGGGGTCACTTGATCCTCTGCCCTCCCTTTGCTCTTTCCCACCATTTCACTCCAGCCGGTGGACGAGCTCTCTCTCTGCCACGGCTCCTGCCAAACAGAAACACCTCTCTTGCTTTCCCACATAATTCAATCCCTCTCTCATGAATTTCTTGTCCCCCTGCTCCGAAGCACCCTCCCAGCCTCTGCTGCCGGGAAGTATTTCCGTGCGTAACACCGACTACTAAAACACCTTCTGCTGCAGAAGCAGTGCTGCACTGAGGATGGGTGCCAGCCTGGACTGTGGAGAGCCACGGGCCCTCGGGCTGGTCTGTGTGCTGCTTCCAGGAAAATATCAACTAGAAAAAGCCAAGGAATTTTATGCAGAGATTTATTATTAGGAATCACTTTCTTTTACTACTTAACACTGCATCGTGTCAGATGCTCTACACAGTAACAAGTGACTGTCTTACCCTTGGACAGCTGCAAGACAAAGAGACTAGAGAAGAGTTGTAAGAGAAAAGCAGTTTGTTCCTCCCCACACCAAAAAAAAAGATATTAAATTAAAAAAAAAGAAGTGGTAAATTCAGGCAGCTCCTCTGTTCTTTATATGCCCAAGAAAAATTTACTCTGAATGTACCAAGTGGATGCATCACATCTTTCATACTAATAATTTATCATTTAAACACTGATAGCAATCATCACAGGAATTTCCTTTTGAGCTTTTGGTCAGATTTTTATCTAATACCATAGCTCCATGAATCCTGCACGTCCAATGAGAAGCACAGCTGGCATCTGCCTCTTTGTAGAGAGGCAGATGAAGGTGTCTGCCCCTAGATATATGTCTGAATTTAGTACCAGAATACTTCAACAGGAAGAGAGATTTTCATAAAAGTATTAACATTTATTTATTAGTCTCAAAGCATGTCAGGTTGCAGTGCCACCAGCCACCAATCATGGTGGCACAGCAGAAAGGTGCTTGCAGATTTATGTTTGAGACAAAAGGGCCCAAATGCTCTGGGCCCCAGTTTGGGGGTTGGACACTTTGGGCCCTTTCTAACAACCCATCTGATGAGCTCTGCCAATGCTTCCAGAATTCCTGGAAAGAGGTTTGGTCCATTTTCTGTCTTTAATACATAACCACAACTACAAGTCCCATGCAAGTCAAAAAGAACTCAATAACTGTGTTCACATAACAAGTTATGGAGCTGCCTCAGAAACAGCGTCACAACATCCCATTCCCACAGCGTGTTGTGCTGCTGCCCACTGGCCCTGGCAAGGGCAGGACCGTGTCTTTGAAGTGCTCTGTGTGACTTCCCAGTGAGGGCTTCCTGCTGAGGGAGCCTGACCACAACTGCAGGGAGAGGAAGAAAGTGTTCCTGACCATCATTGCCTCTCAAAACCACAAAAAAGAGACAAAGAGCTGCATCCAAAGCGCAGGTATCGTTCTGTCCATCACCACTTTCCTGTCAGTGCAGCTGGCCACATCAGAGACTGCACAAGCAGCCCAGCAGCAGTGACAGAGTGGCTCTGGTCCCCTATAAACTGCCCATCTAAGCAAAATGCACAGAGATTTGAAGCTGGGATCCTGCAGCAGGAATAGCAAGGAGCCAACCCAGATGGTGCTTGGCACATTCTCTAATGGCAGTGAACTTCTGTTAGTCCACACTCTGCCACACCTGCCTGTCTGCAGGGCACCCTGAGAAGTCACCAGCACATTTTGCCACAGCTCTGGTAAGTCCTCACAGTTCAGCACTTGCACCAAACGTGGGAACAGCCACGACTATCGAACACTTGCTCTCTGGGGTCATCCTAAGGGTGAGGCAACCTCCAGCCACCCTGCAGAGCACACAGAGCAGGAGCACCCTTCAGGACATGGCTGGCTGCTTCCTGGGACAGCTCAGCCCAAAGCACACGTGCCTGGGCTGCACAGAGAGCACAGGTGAGTGATAAGATCCTGCTCCTTAAATTCTTCATGCAGCCCCTGTCAAACAAAACATCAACTCTCATCATCTGAGTTACAAAGGCTGGGTGCAGGAAATACTGGAGGAGTGACAAGGTTATACACCTGGACTGTCCCTGTGCCAAGAGACAAACAAGAGGCACAGAACACGAAAATGGACAGCACAAGGTCAATCAGGTTCTCGTTATGGACACTTGATACAAAAGCCAAGAAATTGCCATGGAAACTGAAGAGCAACAAATACTATCAGGGTCCAAGGAGAAGGGGTTTGGGGAACACAGCATTAAATGACAGAACTCACTGCCTCCAGGCATCACAGAACACAAGGTTCTTGAAGGATTCAACTGTGCAGCTCACAGGACACAGATAACCACACAGAAATGCCAGGAAATGCTAAAGGATACAAAGCTCGAGACATAACAGCTCATAGCAGGAGCTCACGTGGCATGAGATGAGAAGAAACTTGTTCTGGGGCCATCATTTCCTTCCCTCTGGCCATCTCCACCGCCTTGTGTCATGCTGGAACTTCCCTGGATCAGAGGTCACACCTCTGCTCACAACTTCCTTTGCAGCAATACTTGGTGGGCTCAACCAGAAATGAAGGCAAGATACCTGCACTGAGCAGATGAACAGCCTCTGCCCCACAGAGCCCCTGCCTGTGCACAAAGCAAGGCACAGCCAGCAGGCACTGGCAGAGGAGCAGGAGGAGCCCAGTGACACCACAGTGCTTTCAGTTCCACTCCAGTGGCCAGTGCAAGGGCCCTTGGCATGGCCACGACACGGGTCCCACGGGGCTCCCAGGGCACTAACAGCCCTGACCTGACGCACACCAAACCTCTACAGCTGCTGCAGCAAAACAGACGGGGACTGCAGCGTATGCTGGCAGCCCTCTGCTTGCCCCAAGGAGACTTGGACAGTGAAAACGCTGCCAGGGAGCAGTCAGAGCAGTCACTGTCACTGGAGGAGGCATCCGGCAGCCGAACGACCCGCACACCCAACTCCCAGCTGCTGCCTGCAGACCTCACGTTTGTCCTGCTGTGCCCACCGATCTCCCCCTGAGGAGCTGCTCTCTGTCGACACAGACCCTCCTAGGCTGCCCTGGCCTAGCTTTAAGGAAAGCAAGGCTCTCCTCAGGACTCTCAGGGCCCCAGCCCTCAAGACTCTCCAGCAGCAGAGCTCTGCTCTGGGGCTCCTGCTCACAGGGGCCTGAAGTCTCCAAGCCTTGCTAAAGGCAGAGGAGGAGCCCACCTAAGAATTCCTGTATCACAACCTCCTACCAGATACATCCTTGACTACCCTTGGTTTCACCTCTCTCCTCGCTGCCTCTCTGCGTTGGTGCATAGCACGTACACCCTCAGACCCTGCTGTGACACGAGCATTCAGTTCAAGAGGTCTTCAAGGGGGAGCAAAGCTGTTTTACCAACATGCCTGCTCCTGCAGGAAGCTGCTGGCAAGAAAAAACTGGCAGTGACTTTCCAGAGAGGAACTACAGCTCAGAAGAGCTGGCATAGCCCAGGCTCCAGCATGTTGGTGTCAGCAGAGGGGACAGACACCTCTGATCCCCGATCTGCTGCCAGCAAGTGATGTGCCTTTGCTGGGAAGGACGACCCATGTCCCATGCACAAATACAGCCTGCCCTCAGCAGCAGCAGAACTCACAGTCCCCTGCACAAACTTGCCTTCTCTGTTAGGGGTCTGCTCCTGCTGTCCCCTGATTTCAGTTTCTGGTAGAGACCAAGCAGGGGATGGAGTGAACACCAAAACCACTCCTTCACTAGAGAAAAGGAGTGGGGGTCTCTTGTCCCTTTGCTCTGAACACAAGGAGCAACTCTGGGAAGCTGCAGGAAGCCAGGAACCAGCTATGTTGTTTTAGAGATCCAATCTGTTACTGGTCTGAAGAATTCCTTGAGCTGCCTTGATGAACCCCTCGCTTCCCTTCCCCCTTCACCAGACGTTTGTACAACCCCCCTCCCTAAGATGTCAGGGTAAACAGCAGATTCCTGGTCCTGAAAGTTGTCCTCTCTTTGGCAGACTGTTTCTTGTGCTGACTGCACACAGGTTCACACAGGGACCAGGCTGCCCCTCCGTCATTGCCCCCTCTCTTCCCCCCACAAACAGCACTCACGGCCACAACACCGGCACCTGGACACAGGGCTGCTCTCCCCAGGGGCACTGACCTTTTTCTTCCGGTCCCGAGAGCGGTTCCTGCGCTTGCGGTTGGATTCCTCCTTCTCCTTCTGTTCCTGCAGAGCCTGAGCCTCAATATCTTTGATTTTCTTCAGCTGCTTAGCTGCTTGAGCCATGGCTGGTCAGACTGCAGTCCCCTCCAGAGCTCACACCTGCACGTTCCACGCAGAAAAATCCTGATTCCTGGCCAGGGAAGTCCCTTCCTGTCGCGCAAACGCTGCCGACCCAGATGAGTGTGAAACCAGTAACGAGAGGAAAATCAAAAGCAGTCAGCAAGCCCCAAAGGGCAGCCAATGTCTCCAGCTAGTTGCTAGATGGAGTCTGGGACACCTTTATAAAGCATTAATAATCCCAAATCCAGCTGTTTCAGAGGTTCTACGCACCATTGCAGCAGCCCCTGACTGCGCTGGCACATCATGCAGAAGCGTTCTTGTGGGACAAGACGCTGGGCTGGTGCTGTGCTCTCTTCCTCACTGTTTCTCCTGCAGTATGAGAAGAGATGCAGGCAGGCAGCCACAAGAAGGAAAATAACTCCCAGCAATTAATGCATGATGACAATAGAGAAGCAGCGAAAAAGGAGGCCGATGCATTTCATCCGACTCCTGAGTTCTCTGTAGCAATGCCTAAAGAACAGTAACCTGCACGTAGTCAGTCAGGGGCTTTACCACTGCAGTGCTGCTGAGGCAGGCACATATTCCAGGCTCTCCAATTTTCCTCCTCACAGTCGGTCTCTGTGCAGCGGCTGCATCACTCACTCACTCCCCGGGTTACGATTCCATCTCCTTTCAAGGGGAGCAGGAGGGAATGGCTGCATCGGCTGGGAGGCAGCATCTCTGCTCAGAAAACAGCCTGTACTGCAAAGGATGTGCCAAGTACTGGAGCAAAGTGCAGCTTAGCAGCATCCTCTGCTCCTCGCATCTCTCCGCTCCGTGAGCAGTGAGGGGAGGGATCTCAGCTGTGAACAGGAGACAGAAAACAAGGGCTCAGTCTGCTCGTTGACTACACAGCAGCAGCAAAGTAAACCCAATCCACCAGCTCCTGCTCACCCAGGCATCACCAGAGCTCAAGTCTCTCTGAGGATACCCAGGCAAGACGCCCAGAGAGTCAGCCACCCCTTCACCCCACGCAGCCCTGCATTTCACCTGCAGCTGCCTTCCAAAAGCACAAACAATTCCGGGTGGGAACCCAGGGGTCAGGCCTGGAGGAGTAACTTTGGTTTCTGCACATGGTATCAGTGTGGGAGGGGGCCAGGATAAAAGGGGGGTGGGCTCTTCTGTGGCAACTACACCATCAGCTGAGCAAAGCAGACGTTTACCTGCTCAGGCACTTCTGAGCAGCCCTGCCTTAAAGAATAGGGACATTCAATGAACTCAGAGGGTGGAGATGTAAGAGCCACCTAAGAAAGAAGTTATTAATCACAAAACAGGCCTGGGACACACTGTTACAAGGTAACATCGCAGCTCAGAACTCAGAACTCAGGAGAACTCAGAGGTATAAATGTAAGTGCTTTGAGTGACCCTAAGAGAGACACTTCTCAGAGGAGGTGCAAATCTCATTAACATGTATGTAATTAGCTGCCAAGTCAAAAAATGCCTCACTCCGTGGGAAGGCTATTCTGCAGGTGCAGACTCTAATAACCAGTTGAGTGGCCATTCCTGGGGTCTGGATATGCTTAGGCAGAGAACTTTTCAAAATGCTGTTCCTGGCCATATCATTGATACAAACCCCCTCTCCCTGCTGCCCTGCGCGTTACTGCATGAATTGCAAAATACCACCAGTCCCTGCCTGCCCACAAAGCAGCACAGAGAAGTAGGCAGCAAGACTCCAGACAGCCCCAGCTTCAGACTACATCTATAAATCAGAGGGATTATTGATCTAATGCCCTTTAGGTACAGCCTGAAAGGCACCAAAAGGAACATCTGCCATTGCCAGAAAAGGAAGGTGCACTTGAGCAGATGAATCGCTTTTACCAGTGCAGTTGAGGTGCTTGTGCTTTTCTAGGGCTAGAAATGTTTCCCTGTTCAAACTCATTTCCCTTATCACCTTATCCAGAGCAATATTGTATTCTTCAGCCCCTGACTGGATCACTGTTATCTGCAGCTGTACATATGCTGTCAGAGCTTCCAAACAGTGCTACCCCACAACATCACAATTCCCTTTTTACCTTCCTACTGCACCAACATTTGCTCCTTGGACTTACTGAGCCCTGTGCAGAATTTGTGATGAAGGTTCTTGAGGACAAGGATCAGGTTTCCACGCAGATCAAAGTGCCTGTCTCACAGCTGGATAGACAAGAGATGATCAAGAGTGTCTGAGATGGCCTCTAAAGACACTGTTTTTTTCAGTGCTTTGCTTTGTCCCCAGCCATCACCTGCTGCCTCCTTGCTGCACATCCCCAGCCACTTCTGATCACCTTCTGAGGACCAACTCCTGCGATTCGCTTTGCTCTCAAGAGCGTGTTCACTAACACAAAGCAAAGGAGGACAAGGACACTCCGAAAGCAGCTGCAGCCTTGCCTCCTTCAGACTGCAGGAGATTTTTGTCAGGAGGGAACACACAGCAACTTGAACCTGCCCCCTGGAGAACAGCTCCAGCTCCTCCCAGCAGGGCTGACTGAAGCCCTGGTTCAGGAAATTCTGCCTTCCAGTAACAATTCAGTTCTTCCCATGTGACACCCTTTTTCCTTTCCCCCAAGATTCCAGGGGGAATTTCACCCCTATTGAATTCGTTAGCAGCTTTTGCCTCCCTGGCTGGCAGCCTTCGAAGTGATGCTGAGCTCTCTGACGGGGCAGCAGCACCTGCTGCCCCCTGAATGGCCCTTGGTGTTAATGGTGGTTGTTTTAGAAACATCTCTCCTGAGTTTTGACAGCCTGATTTATAAGTCAACTAAACTGGAATTAGGTACCTCTGCCACACGTGAGGTTGTTCTGAGCTGGGGCTGACAGTGTGCTCAGTCAGGAAGCATTTGGCCTGTGACTGGTACCAAGCCTCTCCGCGCTGCACATAAAGCGTTGTCTTCACCATCCGTGCTATTTCAGTAAGGACTCAGGACAGGACAAGTGGGAAATGCACTTTGCAATTTCACTTAACTCACGATGTCTTTTTTTTTTTTTTTTTTTTGTCCACCAGTGATTTTTATCTTCTTTGAAGAAGTTGTTTGGGAAATATCCAGAACTATAGATGTGTCATATCTTCTTGTTGCTTGTTCCTATTGGATAAAATGGGAAAACAGAGGATGACAGAATTTCAGTAAACAGACTTTCTCCTATAGCTGGAAGGTACCATAGGCATATATTAGCCAACATGTGAGTAGAAAAGGAATTTTTCAAGAGCCTTATTTAATTTTTTGGCACAGAACACCATGTTTATCGCTTTTCCCTTGAAAACAGATTATTTGTACTATGATAACTCTCTGTTATCTCAGTCATAGACTGAGATTCTGCCATGTGACACAAATGACAAACATACTGACTAGAGTCCCTGTCTAAAGAGTTCACAGGGTAAAGTATTTGGCAAGGGAGAACAAACAGATACTGACGGGAATCTTTGCAAAAATTATCACACCAAATGAACAAAGTCGTTACTTGCCAGTTCCACGTACAGGGCTGTCCAACAGAACAGAACCTCCCATAAGGAAGGAAGCACAGGAACAAATTCCTGATTCTCTCTGCAAGGCACTGCAGCTGTTTCAGGAGATTAAGCATGTAGCTGGAGTCCTGCCTTGCTCTAGGTGAAAATCAATGTTTGGTGAAGTCGCTGAGATTCTCTGTATTCGGGGCAAAAGGATTTTACATTCAAAGCTCAACTTCAGGCAGCTATTTTTAGGTAAATTATTCTGGCTGACAAGCTGTGAAGATAAAAGATGCTGCAGGCCTCACCTCAGCTGCTGTAAACTCAGTGTGCCTCAGTCAATCTGCATTCCTCTGTTACTGCAGAGATGGGATGGATCTCAGCAAGGAGCTCTTTCCCTGAGCTGGGAACCTAATTAAGATGGTTCTCTGCTTTTTAGCTTGTTCTGAATTATCTCACTGATGAGCTTTTAGAAATCCCAGAACCCTCTAAGATCGTTCTCCATTCAGTCAGTCTCTTTCAAGAACCACAACTCCCAGACAGTAGTTTGTTGCTGCAGGTTGCATTTGAACTCTTCCCTGCTTATTGAGAGCCGCTAACAGACATTTTGGTCCACCCATCAGCTAATTCAGGGCAAACTCTCCCCCTGTCCAAGTTGCAAGCAGAGCCTGCAGCAGCAGCTGTTCATACCCTGCTCTCAGGTACCAAAGGTTCTTGCACTTCAAGACAGTCACATTTCAACCATTTTGGCTTGGCAACTCTCAAAAAAACAAACAACCGAACAAAAAACACCCAACAAACCAAATCCCTTTCCCCTACTTAGTCATTCTCTCAGGGTACAATTTATCATCATGCTGGCCCACACAAGCAGGGGTGGGGGTTTGTTTGTTGTTGTTTTTTAATCAACAAGCAGTTAACAGTGCAGCCTATTTGACCAAATAATGGTTTTTATAAACAGTTTTACCTTCGTGAGGACATCCTTGTGAGGGCCCATCTGTGGCAAAGCCCTTGGGAGGTTCCCGTGGGCGCTGGGTGTTCACCCAGCTCCAAGCTTTTTGTTTTTCTTCTTAATCTTCCTCTGATTAGCAACTCCAGATAAACACTAACAGAGATCTCCTAAGTGAATTCCAAGGGTCACCTCTCTTCCAGGTGAAAAGGCCAAGAGGGAATCACTTTCCCAGGACCAAGGATCAGGGGCAGCATTCACCGCTCACAGGGAAGGAAACAAATCCACACGCACAACTGACATCCAAAATGGCTCAACATAATTTATTTTTTATGTTAAAATGTACAGAGTTCTTTTGAAAGTACTTGCTAGAAAGGGGAAAAAAAAGTGATATTACATACAAGGAGAGGAAGGGAGACCATCAGCCAGGAGCGTATGACATGGAGAATTACAAAGGCATCTAGGCACCCCCTTCCCCTTAGCTTACAAGTCACCATGAACAAAGTACAAAGAGGTTACAAAACAGGAAAAGCAAATATAAACAGACAGGAATAGACTCAGCTTCATTTGTACATGCGGCTTTTAGAGGCATCTGGAGCTCCTATTCACACACTCTAGAGATCTCTTTAAAGAGAATTTTATCTTTCTTAAAATAGTTTTTAATATTCTACAACAAAGATAAAAAATTTTAAAGATGGAATGAAATGAAAAAGCTCTTATTTTTAAAAGGCATCAAAGTCACTAACTGTGAGATTTTTTTTTTTAATTTCTTTTAGAAGATTACCCAAGTTATCTTGCTAAAAATACATTTTTTTTTTAAACAGAAGTGAAAAAATGGTAGGTACCAATATTACTGCGTTGGATAATTTCTTTTTATATATAGAAAAGAACTTTTTTTTCTACAATAGTTCTACAGTCACAAAGGCTTGTGGAAAAGGGAGCTGCCCAATTGATAAAAAAATCCATACAAAACCAAACCAAACATAACAGCAAACAAACTAAATTCACGGCCCTCATTTCAACAGCTTCTCCTCCTGTCTCAGACCCACCCCCACCCCAGGAAGCAGCGACACAGCTGAAGATCTAGGAAGAGAGGGCAGCACAGTGCGCTTTCTACACGGGTTATTTGGAACTGGAATAGTATATACAGAGAAATGGGGTCCTACACAGCCTTGTACATGCTCAAAATTAAACAAAAATAAAAAGTGGAAGTCCTTTGAATTCTGCTTTTTATGGTTAGCAGTTACTGGAGGAAAGTCCATTTTAGTGCATCTGAAAAAACCCCAACTTTCTTTTAGACTCTTTTGGTTTAAAAACAAAAGAAATTAGTCTTATTAATGTGTCTGTATCTCTACTTCATATACAATAAAAAAAGAACTTTACATTAAAGGGTGTCCCTTTTTGTACTGGGTGACATGCCAGCAGTGTAGCCAAAAAGAATGTAAATTGGATTATGCAGTAACAAACAGCAAAATCCTGCCGCCTACATCCTGCTCCAGTGTTGGGACGGTTTCACTGCTGCAAAACAGGCCGATTCCCTTCTTTGCCCACACTAGGTCAAACGTGTGGCTATTCCTATAAAATGGGTATCAAACACAGTGGGAGAATCAGGGAACACACCACCGACTCCCCCAGAGAGTGGCACATTCAGCAACTTCCCACCCCGGACCAGAAATGGAAGAGTGACGAGGACCCCGCAGGGCTCCCGCCCCAGTCACCAAACACTTCGTCTTCCCGCATTTCCCGAGCCAAGAGATAACAGGAAACAGCTGCTTCTGAGCTCAGCCTGACTGAGGCTCAGAACCAAGACCCTCAGCATTTCCAAGTGCATACTAAAGCAGATTGGGATCCCAGAGCTGTGGCTGACCTGCGAGCCCCCACAAGAGCCTGTAACCGTTTCCCTGTCCCAGCAGACCATCACCCACCCGTCCCCCCCACGACTGCAGGGGGGTACAGACAAGTTCTCCCTCGAGGTGCTTCCAGCAGTTCCGTGACAAACGTGTGTGCATTCATGCACATGTGTGTCCACGTGCACGTCTGGGTGGTGAATGGGATCACTCTAAAGTTACATTATATTTTCAGCATGAAACATACAATTTCAATTAACTCATCTACAAAAACACCAATGTGAATAGTTTATTGTTTACACCTAACTCCAAATTTTACTGAGGGTGAGGGAGTCAGGGAAAATTAAAGATTAAACATTTTTCCTGACTTGCTTCTAGAAATAAAGATCTTCATTTATCCTCTGCGTCCCCTTCCAAGTCTCCCAATAAGTGCCTCCTGCTAAAAGTAGGAAATGCTAAGTGGGGTTTAGAGGGAAGGGTTGTTATTCTTTGAGATGTCAAACATTTTACATGGCTGCAGCACTAGAAACTGCATACAGAGGGGCACAGGGGAGGGAGAAGGACATACATTTTTTAAAAAATTTAGGAACATGATTTCACTGTTACACATAGTCTGTCCACTTTGTCAGCAAAGTAAGGCTCTTTTTAAATTATGAAAAGATTTTGTGCATGTTTTCCTCTCTAAAAAACATCTGTAAATGATTTTAGCTGTAAAATGTTTGAGGATTGTGAAGAAAACAAAAACAAACAAATAAACAAACAAAAAAATAAAAAAAAATAAAGACCAGGCTTCCTAAAAAATAAAATAAACCAAAGAAAATCCCTCTAAATCTACAGCAATATTTTAACTGGAAAAAGGTCCATTTTCTCTGGTTCGTCAGTATAAAAGGTTCCTTTATTTATATATATTTCAGTTTTTAGGATGCAAGTTCATCTTGCTCATCTTCTCATGTATGGTCCATTTAGGGACTGCTTGGGCACCCCAGCAGCGTTCATGTAGCTGTGATGGGAGGGGCCAGTGTACATCATGTTTCCATGAGGGTTTGGCTGCATAGGCTGCTGGGTATAGGCCTGGCTCCCCATCATTCCCATCTGCATCTGCATAGGATACTGTGCTGTCTGGTTCATGTAGGCAGGGTTGCTATGGTAACTGCTGTTCATCATCGGCTGTGTCATCCTGTAGCTGTTCATGGCGTTCAGGGTGTTCATGTTCATGGAGTTCACGTTGTAGGGGGCGGTGGGCATCAGGTTGACCCCCATGTTCATGCCGCGCTGCACGGCCAGGGCGCGCGGCCCCGCCTGCATGGCCACGGCGGGCGGGCTGCGGCCGTACAGCTGCTGCTGGTGCGCGGGGGCCGAGGGCAGCGGCGCCGACTTGGAGCGGATGGAGATGTGCCCCTTGACGGGCATCTGCCCCTGCAGCCGCTGCGTGTGCGGGAGCCCGATGTTGGTGGCCGACATGTTGCACTGCAGCAGCGGCGACGTGAGGTTCATGGTGGTGGACGCCAGGTTCGGGGGGGGTGTCATGGTGGCTTGTGCTTGTGGGGTGCCGGCCAGGGGGTGGGAGGGGGCCAGCTGGGCCAGCCCCGTGTTGGAGAGAGAGACGCTGGTTGCATAGGAGGTCACAGCAGGAGAATGGCTATAAGGCATGGCATGGGGGTCCATAATGGTGTTTGTCAGCTGCTGCAACTTGGCTAAACTGAACGTGGCTGATGGTTGCGAATAGCTCCCAGCACCAAAATCCCCTGGGATCCTCTCGTAGATACTTATGTTACCAGTGCTGCCTGATTCGGGTATCTCCATGATCATGGGTGCTGGGGTGAAGCTGTTGTTCATGCTACACTGAGACAACGGAGGTTGCTGCTGGGGTGGAGGTGGGGGCTGTGGCTGCTGGGACTGAGGCTGCTGCTGTTGTGGCTGTGTCGTTGGTTGCTGGTTACTTGGGGGCCTTTCTACTACACAGCTCTGAGGTGACTTGATATTACAGTTTGCTGCAGGCTGGACAGTGTTTTGCTGCATCATGCTGCAACTGCTGCCAATGTTTGCCATTTGCTGAGTGACAACACAACTGTTCTGAGTGAGGCTGCTAGAAGAAGACAGTCCTCCATAGGAACAGCTGCTCTGGGAAGAGTTATTTCCACAAATGCTGCCTCCCATCGTGGAGTCATAGCTGCTGGGGTTTTCATAATTCTCTGTAGTGCTCTCAATGCTGCCAAGGTCACTGAAGCCACTATCCACCACCTGCTGGGAGTGGTCCGATACTGAAGGCACATCCATCATGGGGCTGGTCTCCATGTTCTGCATAGAGGGTGCGGACAGGGATCCTTGTTCAGGACTTATCTGGGTGTAACTGCTCTCCAGAGCAGGCACGTTTGGGCTGCTGACAGAACGCACAGACTGGCTGGGGTGGGACTGAACGGAGGATATTGGACTGTTGTGTTCTGAGGCCTGGCAGTCTTCAACCATTGATATCTGAGGATCCTCCTCAGTCTGGGTATAACTTTGCAAAGTCTGACAAGCTGCAAGAGTTTCTTCACAGTCCTGGTAAGCTACATCATGCTCATTGCTTTCCTCCTGTGTCAAGGACTGGACTGCTTGAACAGTTTCAAGATCTAGTTCACTATGAGGAATCTCTTCCTCTTCCTTTAATTCAATTAACCCTTCTTTATTATTTTGTTCTTCTTCGTGATCATCCTCAGACCCAGGGACGTGCTCTGAGCCCACTGATGTCTCATTGGAAGCCTGCTCTTCCTCAGAATCTGCCTCTGCTTCATCTTTTTCCTTTGCATCTTCTCTACTGCTTGGTATGCTTGTTTCTAAAAAACATTCTTGCCCTTGAGGCTCTTCCTTGACCCCTTCTCTGACAGGCTGTTCCTCCAATTCTTTTTTCTTCACTGACTCCAGATGGCCATCATCTTCATCATCAGCGTCGTGATCTTCATTTTCATTTGTCACTACTGCAACTTCCTCTTCTTCCTCATGGTCGTGCTCAGGTTCATCTAGCTCTTGCTGCTCTTCTTCTGATTGCCTCTGCTCTTCTAAAACCCGTGGCTTCTCCTCTACTTCCTCTTCTATCTCAGGCTCTTTTACTTCTGGCACTGGACTGCTGTTGCTGTCCACAGGAGAAACTGCTCTCACTTCATTGCTGGCTATATCTTCCTCTTCTCCCTCTCCTACCTCTTCTGCTTCCATATTCCCGTCTTCCTCTTTCCTTTCCTCAAGGAGAGGCAGGTCTTCCTTCTGCTCGACACATTCTTCTTTATCTGAAATTTTGGGCTTACGCCCTGGTTTTGAATTAGCTACTGCTTCGTCAGCTCCTTCATCAGCTCCTTCAACTGATGGTGGCACCTCTTCCTGGGTCAGTTTAAAACCTGGTTTTCGACCAGGTCTTTTCTTCCAGTGGACTGGTTTTCGGCTTTTCCCTTTTGGCCATCCCTTCTTCTTTTTCATGGGTGTGGAAGTATCTGGCTCAAGTGAAGAATCCTTTGCCTCGCATTTCCTCAGCATGGATAATGGTTTCAGAGGTGGGTTACCTGAAAACACAAATTGAAAGACACTGTTTAAACATTTTCGTTTGACCTGAGCATTCATGGGGGCCTTCCCAAGCATGCCCAACATGTTTATCAACTTCAGTATTAGCTTGGAAATTTACTGTGAAGAGCAACAAGGAGAATCAAGGTCTGCTTATTAGCAAGCATGTTGCACACCGTATTTTCAAAGAACACCAATGCTTTCAAGATTTTGAATGTTCAAATCTCTGAGCCTTTATACACAATTCCAATTAAGATCTATGCTATAGAATAAAGTCCTGAAAAGACAGATTTTACTGATAAAATATGTTCACAAATGAAAGTGCTGCAGCATAGGGGAAAATGTGAAGTTGCAATAAAAATGTGTTTCCATTTAGATCTGTATTCACAGTATTTGTTAAAGCATTAACACTTAAACCCTTAAGAATAAAATCCACCTCTTAAAGAAAAAAAAGAAACAACACTATTTCTCTTCCCTGTCTTTAACATTTCCTACCTACTACAGAGGATGAGATTTATCACATTCACAGGAAAACTCACAGACTGAACAAGGGAAAGTAAAATAATACTGAGCTTCATCTTCCCCCACACAACACTACTCAAGTTGCACAGAACTGGTAGAATATAGAGAAACAAGCTTTGTTTTCCACACCACAGAACACCTTCTGTCTTCTAGAACACCTGACCCTTATTAAAAACTGGCCTCAAATCCCCACCTGCGTTAAAGGCAAAAGCAGCCAACAGATCCTGTTTGATGTCAGGAACAGAACACCCTAAAATAGTGTGCTTACTGCTTATTACTTCAGAGGTTCTGACAAATTTGCAGAAGTCAGGGGAAATAAAAAAAGGCAACAGAAATGAGACAAGGGAACAGAGAGCACTAAGTGACAAGTATTTATAAAGTAGGTGAGCAAGAAATTTATCACTATAGTATGTAACAGGGGTGAGGTAAAACAGTGGCTTTCCAAATACCATTTTTGATCCCTGGGCACTCTATGGACTATTTGTAGTCTGCAAAAGACAGTTAAAAATTACTGATGTATTTTATAAAACAATATATGTAAGTGGAATCTCTAAAGGGATGTGCATCTCCACCAGAAAACATTCAGAAGAGCACAAAAGACTGAAAACAACTGACCTAACAGATCTGTCCCCAACTCCACATCACCATGGTTGCTGGAGTACTACAAAAATGTATTTAATGAGTAATCTGATCACAACAGAATTAAAAAAACAGTGGCATGACTGTGCACATATTCCCACTAAGCAAACTTAATGCTCTATCAGCACGTGTTTGAACTAAATTGATATAGTTATATGCTGTTGTAAGGATTTAAGGGTAACCGATGCTAAATAGATAGTAAACATTGCTATGATCATATTGATGCTTTCAGTATTTAAGTACTTCTAAAGAAAAATCCTTCCCTGGTAACCACAGCCTTGTTGAAAGCCATAAATTATTGAGTTTGTTCTGGTAACAATTTTTTATTGTGGGATAATGGCACCATACTTGTTTTTCATACAGTTTTTTTATTTGGCTGACTGGTTTGCACTGTGCAGCCCATCAAGAAAACAGCCATAATGAAGATTGCTAATGGAGCATCTGAATGACAGATGGTGCTTCTGAATCGTCACCGGACTCTACGAAACCAGTGGCAAGTAATTTTGTTTTGTGAACTGAAGGTTCAGAGAACTTCAAAAGAGATGTGAGAAGCTGAGAGCCTGAACATGCAATGTGATGAAGAAGATGATCTCAGAAGAGACAATTTAATATCTCCCTTTGTTATGGAAAACTGAGGGCTTGGCAGTTCATGTTCGTTTTATTTCTGTAAGCGACCCTGCCGCGTAGGTTCTTCCACAATCACAGATACAAATTCCATTAGGCAAGCTGAATCAAAAGGACAGCCTGTGATCAGCTCAGAGCTAATAAGATACTTAAATGCATGCACCACATTTTCATAAAACTTGGGAATGCTTGAGGCTAGTTTGAATGCCTACCCTACATTTTGGCTAGAAGTTACAAGACAAGGTAAGCAACTTGTTCTGTCCTGAGCTGTTATCATCTCACCCAGCCTATATCAAACTTTCACCAGCATACCACCAAACATACCATTATTGTCATCAGACTCCTCCTCATCTTTGGACTTCCTCTTGGAAGAGGGTCTATGCCTGAGTGTGTCTGGTGGGGCTAAGTGCCGAAAGTATCCACTGGACAAAAAGTCACTCTCCTCCTCTTCGTCCTCCTCCTCCTCTTCCTCCTCCTCGATCTCAAATGTAGGCTCTAATCGGGGCATTGGTCGCTCGGAGTCCGAGTCCTCAAATGGCTCATCCAGCACCTCCGTGGTCTCCGAGATGGTTTCGGTGACGACGCTGCTGTTGTGGTGCTTGCGCTTGCGGACCCGCCTCTTCCGGTGCAGGATTGGCTTCTGGAAGGAGGACGTGGGAAAAGAGAAGACATTTTATCAAGTGAAGTGGAAATAAAAGACTGATAAAGACAAGAAAAAAAGGAACAGCAGAGTTTAACAGCCCAAGCAGGACCAGAGAGCTCCCTTCTGGGATCCAGAGTTCACCAAATACTGACGAGCACCTGCCATCAGTTAGAATTTAAACAGCTGAAGCTCACAGCCCATCCAAAACAGCTCGAGTTGAGAGACACTACAGCACAGAGGTGAATAGTTTAGAACGAGCTGCAAAGATGATATAGAACTTCTTAGAGCAGCATCCCACAAAGAGAGGATTTGCTTAGTCACGCTGATAGAATTCACACCTCCATCTCCACAGCAAATAACTTCAAAGACTTTATGCTGTGATTTCAGTTGTTGAGAGAGCATTTGTGGTTTGCAAGCTTCTTTCATAAGTAGGACCGTATCTGTTTCTATTTTGCGTAACTAAGTAAAACTTTAATAACCAAGGTAGCAAAATAATCCAAAGCACAAGATAGAATTAAAAATACCCAAACTCCTACCCCTGATTCAACAAAAACCACCAGTAAAAAAAGTCAGTAGAACTTTAGAGAGAGTTCTGGAACACTGAGCATGTGCCACCTGCCCACTTAATAGAGACCTCGTGAACTGCAGCATCCTACAGAAAGCCCCAACATCCTGACCAAACCGACTGCACGATAAGGCCAGAAACAAGAAATGAGGCACACACCTTCCGTTTCAATGTTGGCTTGGTGAGGACAGGTGGAGAGCTTGATCGAGGGCTCACAGGCTCATCATCCTCCTCTTCACTGCTCTCACTGAAACACCTCAGCAGCGCCCTGTCACTCTCGCTGTAGCGCCGGGGTAATCTGTCGCAGTCCTCCGGGAATCTGCACTTCAGCGGCTCTGTGTTCTTCTTCAGCTGCCCCCTCCACCTTTCCATCCCTTCGCTGTGCCGCCGACGGGGAATCGCAGGCTTCTCCCCTTTGCCATACTGTCCCTGGGAAACTGTGCATTTTTCCTCATCTTCAGCATAGCGGCCTCTCAAGGCTGGAGACTTCTCCTCACACTCCCCACATCTCCCTTGCAAGGCCGACTTCTCCTCACAGTCACTGCAGCGGCCTCGTGAGGCTGCTGACTTCTCCTCGCACTCGCTGCAGCGCCCGCTGGGCACCGCTGCCTTGTCCTCCACGGGCACTGCTGCCTCCTTCTCACAAAAGGGCTCTCGCAGCTTTTTGCTCTTGCGGTTCCATCGCCCCCTCCGGGAGGGCTGACTGTTGGCAGGAAGACTATCCAGGGGGAAAATGTGCTTGTCTGGTCGTGCAGAATTGGCTGGAGCAACGATGTCTGGCTTTTTTTCACTCTCTGTAGGTGAGTAAGGCTCTTGCTCTTTCTTCTCCCATGACACAGATTTTACCATCTGATTTAAATAAAAAAAAAACAGATTTCACACCTCCTATTTTCAGCATGTATGTCTATCCTGAATTTGATTCCACAAGAGCTTTCAAGCAAAAAGTCCGAAAAAAGTTTTAAAAGAGTGACTTTTAAGAATCCAAGTTTAAAAAGAAGAGTTGACCTTTATGAGATTCAAGTAGTGCCACCTGCTACTCCTTTCCTCACTGGTGATAATGTACCTCAATTAGCCTCCCAATCAACTGACTGCAGTCAGCAGCAGCCACTCAGTGGCACGCTGGAACACTATCCACCACCTTGCTACGTTCCAACATAGTATTTGTGCTATTTTCAAGAAAAAAACTGAGACAAACTAGAAGCTACTTTCTTTCCCACTGAAATGCACAATTAGCTTAATGTAAACACAGTAACAGCAGATAATTTGCCTCTTAGTATTCTAGTCAGTGCTCATCACCTGGTGCGAGAGTGCAACACCTTCAAGGACTGTTCTCCAGACTATGCCTTCACGTTTTCTCTATTTTTATTTTCTAATCTGAAACCATAAAGATACATAAACTAATCATGATTGCATTGCTTTTTATGATTATGACGAACGCTCAAGCTTTGCATTTGAAATCCTGTTAGAAATGTCTGCAAAAGCATCGAGTGCAAACCACGTGCCACACAGAAGTAACAGATTCACTCTTACGCTGGTCTCCGGATCCTTTTCTTTCTGCTGTTGCTGCTCTTCATTTTCACCATCCTCTGTTTCCTCTTCCTCATCCTCAGAGACAACCGAGTTGGAGACAATGACAGGCGTCCAGCGCAGACATTCTGCATCCACGTCGATAGGTCGGACGTTGGTTCTGAGCTTGGCCATGTGCTCCTGGATCAGCTTCTCACGGCGAACGATCACAAATCTGAACAGCAAGAACACTCTAATCAGTAACAGGCGTACAGCTGTACAATATCCAGTACCATCAGACTACTAGAGAAACATCTTACAATTAAGGAAATGCTAAATTCTTTCCATTTCTTGTTAATGGTGGAGCCTTTATCCTTCCATGGGTAACATTAGGCTGCAGAGTATCACTTTTATGGCACTTCAATGGACAAGGGGTGTGCCATTTGGGGAACTGGCAATATAAGGTGGAAGATACTAAAGAGTAATAAAAGAACTGCTTTAAAAAGTTTTAGTCCCACTGTCGTAAGTGAATTTTATTCCAGGGGTTGGGAGCAATATCACTGGTTAAAGTATACTGTGAAATCAGGAAATGAAACTATTCTCAAGTTACTTCAAGTTTTCCAAATGAGTTTCAAGTTTAACACACAGTACAATACAACCCCACTCAAACTGCTATGGTCTGAAACAAGAATAATTTCCAGTATTTCACCTGACTTGTCAGCTGTGCCAGCAGACTATTCTATACCCACACACCTTATTTCTCCCAGTGATCTATCCCACTCTTCAAGCATTCCATGTTATTCCACACAGTTTATGGCATTTCTGAGACGCAGAGAAAAGGAGGGAAACAGCTCAAAAACAACTGTCCGCTCAGAACTGAAAATAAGGAGCAGACCTCCCTCCAGAGAAGGGAGGTTGCTCTCCTTTGCTCTGTTTTGTGAGTATATTAGACTGACCAGCTTGCTTTCTCTCACAGCTCAATGACTCCGAAGTTCCACATCTGCAGTGCTACACAGATGGACACCTGACCCAGCTTTGGCACTTCTTGCATTGTAAATGAACATCATAATCTCTACAGACAGTATCTGGACACTTAAATCTTAAATGAAATCGACCTTTCTAGATGTGACTTGTCTCCCAACACCACTAAACTTCACTGCAACACATCTGAAGGCATCTGGAATTCCAGCAGGACTCCTGTACTCACTGGTCACTACGGAAGTCAAGCATTCGCAAGTGATGGAGAGTGGAAGTGATATCTTGAGGGCAGATTCCAGTCAGCTTGCTCAGTTTCTTGATGCTTAATTGCTTGTCACGTTGATGATAAAGGCACTCCAATATTACACTTTTCCAATAAGCCATATATGAGAGGCGCCCCAGGTCTGACAGGGGCTTCTCTGGTGATCCTGCTTGACCCTCACGCTTTGAAAGCAAATAGCCTAAAGGATACACAAGGAAAATGTTTCAAAACAATAGCTTCTGTCTCCACCCCGACTTCTACAAAGGCATTTCTCCAGAAAGCAGCTGAATGCTGCCTATGAGATACAGATGATAACTCTGAAGGATACTCCAAACTGTTTGGCCAATTTTTAATTTGTTTGTTTAAATTCCTGTTATTCAACGATCAAGTGTCAGATTCCTGAACTCTGCTGCCATCAGACATTGGTTGTAGGCAATGCCACGAGATGGCAGCAGGTGTCTGCCCAGAAACTACACCAAGCCCGAAGCACAACATTGCAACAGCAATTTTGGAAACAACGGAGGAAAAGCCTATTTTAGCCATTCAAAACTAGTAAGACAAATAATTTTCTTGAAAATTTTCTAATGCCAAACTTCAGGGCCATACTGGAGAGTACGAAGCTCTATAATTTAAGACTGTGATACACTGCACAGGTTCCACAGAGACTGAGGGGTTATATTCTCTGCAGAGTGACAAATGGGGGCAGAGGGAACCAGATGACAAATGTGCCTTCTCAATGCTGCTCCACTATAACCCTCACTTGTGGGTTTCTCAGGATACATCCTTGAGTTCCTTTGCTTCATCAATATTTTCAGGGCAGTAACAACTCCTCTACACGAAGATATTTACCATCAGAGTTTTTCTCTGGACATTAACTCCAAAATTAGCATGTCCATAGGGAGAGATGCATTAGATTGCCCTCAGCATAACAAGCAACATACAGGTACAGGGGCAAGTTTCCCCATGGACTTACTGAGATATACACATAGGAACCTGAGAATTGTTTGAATGTTCAGAGCCTAATTTACATCTGATTTTGTTGCTCTCAAAGCTAAATTAAAATATAAGACACTTCTGCTTAAGACACTCATTCACTTAATCAAGCAGCTGAAGATTTCCCCAGACCATGCAGTCTTATGGTTGGCTTTCTCTACATGCACAAGATAAGCTTCTGCTAAAACCACCATACACATGCCTATAGTTTCCTCACTAAGTTGCTAACACAGAAAACATGAGAATTAAGGGGAAAATGATCAATTTGTTTCTAAAATTGAAGTCTTCCAACAAGAGAAAACGGTGAAGTTCAGACGAGTTTGTGAGCTTAAGAATCCTTTGTACTGAGATGTGTTTTAATTTGAGAAATACCCACTTCCACTGTTAAGTCCTTCTTTAAAATATGGAAAGACAAAGACTAAAAAATGTAAAATTGCTTACTGAAGTCGATGAGGAACCTGCCATAGCCCTTACGCTGGTATTGTGGAAGAATCATTATACAGGAAACATTGTACTTCTGTTGGCAGTGTTTTTCCTGTTGGAAAAGAAAAGCAGAAGACTGGTGAGAAAGAGTAGACGTTGTTCTGTACAAGTTCCTAAGTAATTTTATGGCAAAAAGTGAGAGGGGAGGCCACAAAGTTTCTTAGGAACAACAATGTCCATTACAAGTTCCTTACCAAATATATGCTATTCAACATTCTGAGGAAACCTGTTTTTACTAACTGGTGGTCTCTGAATGTAACATAAAAAAAAAAATCTGGTTGCAAGAGATGTCTACACCTGTATTACATAATTTATTATGTAAAATGCAAGAGCCCTAAAATTACAACAACTGAAAGACCCCAAAGCAGCATTTCTCAGCATAGCAAATACTCACCTTGGAAAAGTAGCCAACAAGGTGACAGCCCTTGACATCATTCTGTGTCAGCACGTAGAAAAGAAATGGCTCCACGTCGTAATAGAGAGTCTTGTGGTCCAAGAAGAGCTTGGCTAACAAGCACAAATTCTGGCAGTAGATGGTGCTGACATTGCCATCAACCTTAGAGACACAAAGAAAAGTTGTGTCACTCCATTCGCTGTCATGAGAGCTCATGCTTCACCTGAGTACCCCACGTGTTTGAAAGGTCTTAACACGAGAAGACGACTTCTCTGTCACAGGACTTAAAACTTCCATAGAACAAAGGCTGTGATCATGTTACTGTTCCATTCATTAGTTTAAGCGACAACTTAAAATTAACTTTCCTAAAATGAAAGAAACACATTTTTACAGAGTGAGTTTTCTCCTGTGTTTTGTTGATGAATAATCTATGTACAAGGTCAGTTCCTACTGCCTGCTTGCTCGTAGTTCTTCACTCTTGGCAACTGAATGTTTCAAGAATTAAGATCTCTTGGGCTGTGAAAAACTTATCACACAAATTAGGTGCTGAAGATCCTATTTTATAGATAAAAGTGAGCAACTTAGTTTTCTAACTTACCTCAAAGACTGAAATATTGTTTTTTCTGTAAATTTCGTTGGCTGGAGGATGAAACCAGCCACATTTTTTCATATGCTGCTGGAGAATAGTTCTGCTTTTCATATACTTTAGACAGAATTCACAAAGGTACAACTTAGGTAGCCTGTAGGCAAAAACAAAGAAAGGTCAGAGACTGAAGGTACAGACTTCTGTATAAAATTCCTCACTCCTGCAGATTGAGGACTTGATGTCAACAAACCCAGTATACACTGACCTTGTGTAATGTGCTAATGATAGACAAAACCACCTTACTATAGTTAAAGACATGGCACTTACTCATTCTGTAACAGATGCACATTTAAAAAGTGTCCTAAGTCCTGCATAATTACATTTACAGTATTAAGTTATGCCAGAAGAAACAGAGGCATCGATCAAATCCTCTAAAACAAGAGTAACCCCTCCCAGTTCTGCACAGTGATGCTGGCATGGATGCTGCAGCAGAACCCAGGGTCTTACCTCGAGTACTCCTGGGGGTATGGGGAGGAATACCAGGTCTGGATTTCGTATTTGCCGAACTCAATGACAGAAGGGCAGCGGACCTGGGGGTCGGGAGGCCCAGTCACCCCCACTTTCTATGCAAGGGAAAAAAACCCACAAGTTTTCATGAATTTCCAAGTGAAAGACTTCTAAGCTGAAATAAATTAAAACATTCTTATCTACACAGTCCATCCTACTCCAACTCAGAGAGAACCAGAAAGATGCAGATGTTGTTTTCTGACACTAAAACCCAGTGCCAGTCACACTTCAAGGAACCACGTGATTCACAAAAAGAAAGAATTACAAGCACTGTCACACCACAAGCCTCCACTACCTTCCCCACTGCTGCATGTCATAGTTTTAAATGCAGATTAGTACACAATCTTTTTTTAGTTCTGCTGTAATTTCCTTTCTTGTTATTTCAGTAGCCAGGAACAGAAACACAAACTGCTCCTGAGGTTAAAAACTGGAATATGCAAGTATTTAACATAATGCATCAGTGTCTTCCCAGTTTTGGGACTGGATGTGAATGTAGCAGCTACCAAACCAGTGTTCAGGGTGCAGCTACCTGCTTATCATCACAAGTGCAGAAGAATTAAAAAAACCCTCAAATTTATAAGAAGCAAAAAGAGTACTTTTTAATGACTTTTACATGCTTTATTTCCTTTCTGCCTCTCTGATAGCAACTGGATCTATTATGGCAACTGAAAATAAGGAAACTAAATGCTCTGCTTTCAAAGAAAACAAATGTTTTCTTAAGTCATGAAGATTTTATCCCAAAATGCCAAAATTTACCTGCAGTGCTTGTTCCTGAATATCTCTGAACAACTCCATGTCTTTTTCATTTAAGACATCCTGGCTCCCAAAAAAACGGTCCTCATTTTCTTGTTTTCCATCCCAGCCATCCTGATTGTCTGTGAATAAGAGAGAAAATTGTCTTCACCTACATTTACAAAAGAGTGCTTGCTTTTAGTGCACCGACAAACAACACCTGGCTGTATTCACACTCTGGCAGGCTTTTTTGATGGGATTTTCTATTCAGATTTGGGACCACAAAGAAAGAACCAGGAAAGCAGAACTGCATTCAGAAGAAGGGAAGGGATGCTTTCCGGCAAGAAGATGCCAAACTGCACGAACAGGCTCCTCTACGGCTGAGAAAACTAAGAAACATTCACAAGCTTAGACCACAGATCAGAAACTCATGGTCTGTCAGACTGGTTTGAATTATCCATTTCCCATTTCTATATTGCTGCTCTTATTTTCATTAACCACTCCCTGTGTTACCTCTTTCAAATGTGACATTATTTAGCATATTTTCTAGGGCTTTTTACCTCACCGTAATCATTTAATCCCTCAGCAGACCCTGCAATCACATATAAAGAGGCAAAGGTCTCTCAGATCACTTCCTTTTTCCAACTGGTTCTACCTCGATGCACCAAAGATAACTGCATCTGAGTGCTGAATTTCAGCTCAAAGTCTCCAGTCTCTAGCAATTCTACTCACTTCAACATCTTAGCCTTTGAACATTTGCTTGGTGTACAGGATACTTACATTGGCAGGGTGAAAAATCTTTACCTGTGGGCCATTCTGAAGTGCTAGATTTCCTGGTACCCTTTTTCCTGATCCTATACTGCTGAGAATAGTCTACCACTTCCCCTCGAGCTTTTCGTCCGTCAGGGGAGGGAGTGAAGAATTTAGTAAGGCCATCTATGAGCCCTTTGGTTTTCTTGTTAAACTTCAAGGTGTTGCTGCCATCTCTGCAGAAGTCCAAGACATCTGTCTGCTCCAGGTATCCTTCTGACGCCGCCGACTGGCCGGACAGAGCGATCTTGCGCTTCCGACCCCGACCGGGACCAGCGCGAACTTTGCTGAAAGGGCCTTTTGACCTACGGGATGAGAAGGGGAAAGATGTGGCAGGGAGATCAGGTGAGGTGGACTGCCATCCTCTCTAACTTACCTGTCAGCCACACAGACACTAAACGTGAACTGAAGAGTTTAAAAATTTTAAAACTCTATCGAGATGGAAGTATTCAAGAGGCATGTGGTGTGGCCTGGGGATATGGTCGGTGCTGGGTTAAAGTTGGACGCAGTGATCTTAGGGGTCTTTTCCAATCTAAAGTATTCTACGAGATAACTGAGTATTCAACACTTCTTGCCCTAGAAGTTACTTCTAGTCTTTCACGGCCCTTTTCAGAAAATCTGTATTAAAGAATAAAGAACAGCTCTTAATTGTAAAAGAGATCTTCCCACAAGGTAAACCAGACACTCCAAAAAACCCACTGTCCTACAGAATCTCACACTTTACTCTTCCTTGTAGGGACTTACGTTGTATTTTGATTCTTTAACCTGTTTTTGGGCCGCCCTATGGGGTTAGCATAGCGTCTCTTTATCTGGGCTGCCTTCTTCTGTAAAAGCTTTCTTCCTTTCTTCCGTGGCCGACATATTTGACATATCCACATACCTGTAAGACACAAGGCCCCATCATTGAATGCAACAGACATCTATACAGGACAAAAAGCAGAATTACAGTCCACAGGCCTTCTGAGAGTAAGAGTAGAAATGGTACCATAGGCCTTGATTAAATATATACAGGTAAGAAAAATCATGTGTATGCTTCAACAATCTAAAACTCAAGTCCTGGTAATACTCCCCACCCCCCAAATAGTTCCAAACATGAAGGAGGTCTCTTTAATTGGCAGCACATCATCAAAAAAACACAATTTAATGGTTAATTACCCCATTATCTTCTTATGACTGTACTACCTCCAACTGTCTTCTATAGGATACTCTACTGTCCAACTGCATGTGACATCAAAAACTTCAAATCCATCTCTTTCTTTTGTAGAAGGCTACTCATTCAAATGGAAGTTGATCATTTTAACCTGCAGGGATCACTTCTATTCCTTCAAATCTCAAAGATTTTTTTTTTCAAAACCCTTCACAGACAGTAAAGTACAGGAAGCAAGAGACAGTGAAAAATCTGGATGTGAAGCTCTGACCCTTCTCTGGTTTCTAATACCTGAAAAGCAATCCCATAAAAAACAAGCCAAATGCAGCTAAAAGTAGCTAAAAGAGGACTAAGTAAGTGGAAGCACTGTCTACCCACTGATCTCTTCCAAATCACCTTAAAATCATCCCTTTCATAACACAGTGCTCACCTTTTGGCATCCTAGTGAGAGGAGGATCACAGCATTCCATGTGAAAGCCACGGTCACAGGAGTCACAAAATAGCATGTTATCCTGGTGAAGACAGATGAAATTAATCTCTCCTTAGATGTGCATCAGCACTAAACCCTCCTTTAATTTGTCACCATCTCAGAGGACAGGCACATAGTTTTTATCTACAGACATATCAAGGTATTTCACAGGTCTCGGAAGGACTACCAGGCTAAAATAAAAGCTGCAAGTATTGGCCTCTAGAATGGTTTGATGGTGTAGTTTAACAGAACAGCCCCAGGACTGACATGCTCTTCCTTCAGCCCACAGCCTGCTGTACTCACGGCATTCTTGCCCTGGTCTCGACAGGAACTGCACGTTTTGCACTCAATGCACTGCCATCGCAAGGCTTTCACTCGGACTGTCAGCTCGGGAGAGAACTTCAAACAGGACGGATGACCTACGGAAACAGAGAAAATCACACCAGTAAAACCATTCCATTGCTGATAATGGGCACAGATAGCTCACAGAGAGTGCTTTCTCAATTATGTATTCCCATGCAGAACTTTGGTTATCCAGAGACTCCTATTTTCAGGTGTTTCTATTCTTATCTAGTTATAACACAAAACAAATGCCCTAGATAGCAAGTGGCAGGTCCACAAACATATTTTTAAAGAAACTTCCAGGAGTCAAATGAACTATTTGAGACTGACAACTGTCTCCCCTCTGAAAGCACAAGATTCAGCTGAACTAACTGTGTTCTATGCCACAGAAGCTTGTTCCTCACACGGCTGGGTCAGCAGGAGTCACTCCACCAGACTTCTGTCTCGAGTGGCAAAGTTCTCACTAGGTGGGTCCTCCCCATGTGGTGGGACAGAAGCAGGCACTGGACAAGCTCTTCTGTCCCAAGGGAAGGGATTAGTACCAGCAGCTCTGTAAAGGGTCACCTACCACTGTTGCCACAGTCAGCACAAGAGATGAGCTCTTCAGGTTTCTTCTCCCGATTTTGCTCTTTTGTACCAAGGCAGAAACTGCAAATTGGAATTGGTTCAGCAACCGGCTGTGAGGAAAAGGGACAATAAAAGCACTGAGTAACTCAAGGGAACAAATCCTAACACACAAATGACACAGACATTTATAGATCATCTAGACTGTTGTGAGGTACACCACATCTCGCAGATTGGTTCTCACTCTCAATACAGCACTAACTGTAATCTGGACAGAGGTTAGTACTCCAGAGTGTACAACTATTAAAACACCATCACTTGTTTATGTTCATTTCAGTCAGACGTCGGTATGAAGTTTCACAGAGAATCTCAACTACACTGTAATGGTTCTTCAGACAGAAGGTAAAAAGCAATAATTATTAAGAAACTTTCATGAGACTGAACATTCAAGAGCATCAATTCCCCTGCATGTATGGCTAAATCTTAAGTTCTTACAGTTTACTGAGCTTTAACTCAAAGTTAAGAGCCAATGTGACATTAAAGTTGCACTGTGGAATCATAGAATCATAAGATGGTTGGGTTGGGAAGGGACCTTAAAGATCATCCAGTTCCACGCCCCTGCCAGGGGCAGGGACACCTTCCACTAGACCAGGTTGGTTACATCCCAAAAAGTGCCCCACACAAACATCAGCTCAACAGTGCAGCCGCATTATCACCATCAGTGAATGCTGTTGGCATATCTGTGCTGACTTTTTGATCTGAAAGGGTACAATATTTTCTTCCCAGGACAAAACCACACACTTTGACCCCCTGTTTCTTTTTTATCTGCCTCAAACTCATGAGGGTTATTTTGGGGGGGTTGTACAATCCTCTGTAAGAAACAGTGTTTGTGCACACCCCGTTCATCCCCCATAGTCCTTCCCATTTGGATGTCCACATGTAAACACTGTCTAGGTTTGGAAGAACCAGATTAAAGACTATCCTTCACAGCTTCAATGGATCCTGTGTTTATCACCTCTGACAAGCTGCAAGCAAACATTTTACCACATTTAAAAAAAAAAATCACCTACAGTCTGGGGGAAGGTTCTACCAGCATTCAAAATGTTTTAGAGTAATTAATTAAATTGGAATAATTTTGAATGTGGAGATCAGGCTACTCCTCCAAAGCTTCTGTGTGAGACTGTTATGCTAAGTATGGAGAGATTTCAGTGCTGCCGTGTTTGTTCAGCAAAGAACATCCTGGCAAGTGAAAAACGCAAGCACACAATGAAAGATTGGTGAAAACAAGACTGGAAGCAGCCAGCTCAGTTTTATACTGCAAATTTTTGGCAGACATTCAACTCCTTCTGCTGTTTTGCTCGCGAGCACATCTATCTGTGTGATGTCACCAGATTCAGCGAGGGAGGCAGCCAGAACAAATTGGGCTGACAGTGTCTTACAGCCTGCCAGCCTCCCAGCACATGTTGTTACTATACAAAGGGGATCTAGAAAACAAATGTGCTCCCCAGAGTCACCGACTGTGCCCCCTCCTAAAGGCCACTATGGGCAAGTGCCTATGGAAAAAGTGCGTGTGTGTGTGTGAGAAGTGATTTTACAATCTCAGTTGTGGCCAATCCAGCTGCTTTGCAGTTCTCTTAGTTTAGGAACAGTGAAGTAGGAAACTCCTCAGAACTCACAGCCCAGCCTGTAGCCCACAGTGTCCCCGTGGTCACTGAGAATGCACTTCACTCCCTGCAGACATTTTAACACCCCCGGGGGATCACTGGGTACCAGGACTGTCCTTGCCCCATCATCACACCCGTGCTTCTGGTATTACTGTGCTTGGAACCGAGTGGGTGTACAACTTACACCAGTGTAAAAGGAACACCTACACTCACACCAACATTTTTTTCCTTTGCTTTGCTCTGTAAGGCCCCTGGAATTGAGCCCTCTGGGGCCACTGAGAGGTGGCTTCTGAGAATTCAGGCCAGGTAATGCTTTTCTGGGTGTCTGTTCTTAAACAAGCACTACTCCTCACTTCAGATAGCCCACGCTGGTGCAAAGGTCTGCCTCAAAAGCTGAAGCAGATGAACCAGAAAAGCCAGAGGGGAACTACAACCTACACCACATGAAGAAAATTATTTAAAACATGAGGAAACATGTTTCAGTGAGGAGGGCAGCACAAAGACTAGATTCCATGCCTTTTGGATCAGTGGCTGGGGGAGAAAACTGCTTCAGTTCCATGCCTCAATAAAATCAGAACCAATGAATTTCATATTGTCAAAATAATTTTACTAATCATATGGACTTTGCTGCTGTATATAGAGAAATAATTTGGGAAATATTATCCAGTAGTATCAACTTGTGGCAGCAAAGGTTAATAAGTAACCCTTCCTCTATCTAAGTTACCAAATCAAAATTCTTAATGTTCTCTCCAGACAGTATGATGAAGAAAAAATATGAAGCAACAGAGTAAAAACAGAAATTCCTTAAAATACTGTTTGTGCTCAAGAAAACAATGCTAAATATATTTTAATACACCCAAGAAAAACTAGTAACCATAACACATGGATGCATGTTTGCCTGTGCAAATGCATATTGTCTCAAATTCACTTGTTGAGTCTCACTTGAAAGAAAAGCTTATTTATATGGCAGAATGATGGCCTAAAACATGAGGCTACATTAAAACAAATGTAAGGAAGGAAAGAAAAATTGTATACAGAAGGGAAGACAAGCACAAAATACACTCCTCTTCCTAAGAGAAACACTTAAAAAGGAAAACCAAAGGACACTCAAAATAAGTGCTGCTGTTTGAGGAAGGACTACTACAATGGAGAGAAAATCTGAAATCCTGCTGCTACAAGAGTAAAGTCAAGTGTGAAGGCCAATAGCTTGGATATTAGTGAGGTATATACGGGCTGGATTTTATGCAGTGGTTACTGACACCTGGAAACCAACACAAAAAAGCAACGTGGACACTCTGGGGCTGCCACTCAGTCTGAAGAAACTGCCCTGCTATCAGACATGCACATGGTAAGAACTTCACAGAACGTCAAGTGGAAATATTTAGACAGTCAATCGTTAAATAACCTTCCCAGAGCTACCAAGTCCTCTAATCAGAGGATTAAAACGATGCAAGATTTGTTCGTCACAATCAGGATCACATGCCAGGACTTCCTGCCTGCAAACCGGGGGGTGTGGAGGGAAGAGAGGCTCACATTTCTTTCTTTGCAGTGTAACACTCAGCAGCAGAACTACTTTCTTTCCTTCCACGCACACCTTCAAGGAATTCACTATGAGTCCAGACAAGTTCAGAGATCCATCACTACAATCAAAACACTCATTACTAAATATCCAGATCTGAGGCTCAAAGACTGAGGAGAAACCTAATCCCTAGGAGAGGCTGTATACTGTTCAAGAATTCTAAATGAAGTCAAACCCATACACACACACACATCTACGGGCTGTATCCAACACCAGTTTTTCTAGACTTTTAAGACCAGATGGAACAGTTTAACAGAAACGGGGAGATACGTGTAGAACCGCTGATTTCTTTTATAATTCAGAACACTTTTTGTTTGGGCAAAATTTCCATTTTACACACTGATAAGTGGAGATAAATTGGTGACTCAACTTGCTAGTAAAGGTTTAAAAGCAAAGATTCTGGGAAATTAAGAGGTCCATTCTCATATTTTTAATAACATTTGTGCAGGTATTTAACTGTATACCAAGATCCATTCTGTCCGATTTTCTGAAATACAGTGAACTCACAGAGGAATGGATAATTTGAAGTTCTACTAATTCACAGAAACATGCTGGGAAGATTCAGTATTTTCATGCCCCAATTCATGGTTCATGCACAGGTCCACAGGCTGGTAACTGACCTTCCAAAGGACCTCAAAACAAGCAAATATATTCCAAACAGCATCCCGTTTGCAACGCAAGGGTCGCTCTCCTCAGACACCCTTCTTTCTCTTTGCTTTTCCATCTCACTGCAGGTCCAGATTTAGAACAAGAGCAGTGACAATGGGAAGCCTGCCAGATCCTTGGACAATGGAACAAGCAGTATCATCCGATGCCAGAAACAGTATTAGTAGCTGCTCCAAGGAGAGGTGCTCTTACAGTGAGAAAAAAATTAGTGAGGGCAGAAAAATTAAGTCAGATTTGCACACCAAATAAAGAGAAAACCTAAACAGGTGGAACAGAGCCTAATATGACTTATCACAACTCATTAGGACAAATGCAGTTTGAAGTGCTTGAACGAGGCAGGTAGGAATAAAACCCAGCCACCCACTTACTCACAGAGGACAGAGGCTAAAGTCTCAGCAGTCCTTCACATTGTGTTTGTTTACCGGATTGTGTTGACTGTGTATTTGTACTTATTTAAGAAAACTGAACCTATTTTTTACTAAAATGACAGTACTTCCTTTAATAATTACTCCTTTTTAACTGTTTTTCCTGCCACCACTATGACTTAAGATAAAATTGCTGGAAAAGTAGGGGAAAGGCAGGGATAGGATCATCTGTTCCCATTTTCTCTGCTGTTTCTTCCCTTCCTACATAACAAAGCTAACACAGGAATCAAGCTGTTGTTTATTTATCAACATTCTCCATCATCCAACCTCCTCCCTGTCTGACTAGATTTTGAAGTCCTGTAGTAAATACAGCTCCATTATTAATCAAACTTCAGAGATGTGTCATTCCATATCTGCCAACATTCCCCAGGACAGAAAGGACTGACACACTGGACATATTGGACTAGTTTCCTTTTCAACCAGCTATCCTCTCCTCAGCCTGTGCTGAAACTGTTGTCACTGAAACAGAGAACACTGTTAAAAACACTTCCTCCACAGTGGCACCCGCTGACACAGGTACCCATCAGCACATCTGATGTCTTCCCACAGTGCCAAGCTTTGCCTCTGGGTTACCATGACTGCAGGTACTGCCAGAGCCCTCTTGGTGCCATCCAGCCCCACTCCACACTAGGTGCACCAGCCCATGGCATCCATTCACAGCTCCCCTGACAGGAGCATTTCAGACCTGCTTACATTTGCTCTGAGAGCTACTTCACCTGTTCACTAATCGAGTGAATAAAGTTCAAAGTAATTTCTTAGCACTTTGGTTTCCAGAGTTACACAGTGTACAGATGGAGGCCATCTGTTATCAACCACGGGTTTTTTCAGACAGAACTATAGACTTCTCTTGCACAGAACCAGCTGGAAGAGAGTGAATCCTAATCCTCCTCCAGCTGGGAGCCAAAGCTTGCAGAGCACCCTTGGAGAGCAAGGGTGAGCTGTCAGGATGTAATTACAATGCTCTGGTTGCAGATCATTTATGTACTCCACCCCACACAAACCAATCCACAAACAACTCCTTACCAGTAATCGGACAGTTCTTTCCTCTGAGACATGGAATTAACAGTTATTAACCTAAAACAGACACAATACAGCAGTAGCTATTCTACGCTTAAAGGCCTTCAAAACAACCATGATGCCCTCAAAGCACAGGAAATTTGGCTCCATGTGAGTTTATCAATGACATAAAAGTCAGTTTCAAGGATAGTGCAAATGGAGATCAAATAAAATAATACCACCTGTATTTTCCTCCTAACTGAGGAAGAAACAGTCCTACTATTGTCTTGAGATCAAATGTATATGGACATCAATTATTTCAACTTCTCCTTCAGTTAGCTGGTATGTTACCTTTTTTTTTTTAATAATAACAATTTTACAAAAATTCTTACAGCGTTTTAGCCTGTGTTCTGTAACAGGTGTCAACAAAACAAAAGCAGAGCAAGCTATCTCTAAGGCACCCAGCCTTACAACCTGCCTCTTACTACAGGAAAGAGCTCTTTGCTCTTAACCAGTACTAAATATTACCTGTAGTCTTGTAGCAGTGCACTAATTCTTGCATTGCAGTCATACTACGTGAACCATTAAGCAGTTGTGCTGGGTTTGGCTGGGACAGTGGTAATTCTCCTCGTAGCTGGTCCGGTGCTGTTTTTGAGGATGAGAATACTGTAGATAACACCCTGATGTTTTAGTTCTTGCTGAGCAGGGCTTACATCAAGTCAAGGACTTTTCAGCTTCTCACCCCCCAGGGTGAGAAGGCTGGGATGGGACCCAGCCTGTCCCCAGGGATACTCCAGACCATATGGTGTCACGGGCGGGGGGAGCTGGCTGGGGGCTGCTGCTGGGGACTGCCAGCCCATCGGTCAGCAGGTGCTGAGCAACTGCCCTGGGCAGCACTTGGTCTGGATGTTTTCATTATTTTACCAAAATTGCTATTACTTTCCCTATCTTTTCTGTCTTATTAAACTGTCTTTATCTCAACCCATGAATTTCACAGTTTTTTCTCCCCGTCCCCCTGTGTCGGGGGGTGAGCAGTGGTGTTCTGCTGTTTGATGGCAGCAGCCCTTATTTATTGTAGCCGTGGTCAGGACAGGCAAGCCCACAAATGATAAAACTGTTCTTCTGAACCACCACTAGCAAACATCAGATTTTTTGTCCAGAACAAGTAATACAGAAATAGCTCAACTCACATTTGTCCCTCTAAACTACTTTTCAGGAAACTGAAAAGAAAGGAAAGGCCACTTCCCTAAAGCCTTAAAACTGGAATTAAAGACAAGTCTCCTTTGGCCACTATCACTATCAGATAAGCGAATTTCAGCGGTGAGCTCGGCCCATCAGGAGGGTTTTTTCTGTCTGCTTGTTTTCATCCAAGCAGTGTTTTTAGGCCAGGGATTTCAAAACCATAATGTCAGCAGCATGTCATTACTACCCGGTAAACCAGGACAACTTGCCAGGTCTTTTGCCCTTGAACACTAGAATGTGGTATTCACAGAACACTGAGATAAAAAATAAGATCTGAAAAAAAACAAATAGTATTTACTAAACAAAGCTTCCGTAGTGCTGCTTTATGTTTATTTTGATCAAAAACTTTAAGCTTCAGCTTTATAGATCTCAGTGCAAGGTACTCAATTCCATAATACACAGAAAATATCCAGAACTGAATGTTCACTGCTAGATATCCAAAGTGACAGTGCTGTCAGACCAACTTGCAGCTGAGTGGATGCTGCACTTGAATAAATTAAAGGAAAAAAATATTACACCTTTAAGATTCATAAATTTGGATTATATGTGGAGAGCTCTTAAATGTGCATTAAAGATCAAGCAGTGCAAGGATAAAAGATTAACAGCAGCAAACAAGAGACTGTTAGGATTTCTCCGATTTGAGAGGTTGAAATTTTTTGTTCATGTTACTGACAAGGCTCTTCTAAGAATCAAGAGAAACATTGTCACAACACTCCCAAAGAATCTGCACAGAGTATATTCCAGTGTTCAAGCTGCTCGGGTCTGAACAGGTGGGAACATATCAGAGAGCATATCTAACAACCCAAACACACACACAACCACCTGATACACAGATTTTCCCAGAGGGACAAAGAAACAAACCCCAGACCAAATTCAGTGTTTATGACACCTCGTATCATCATTCACCACTCTGATATACCATTTTAAGAAAAGTGCAGGGAACAATTTATCTCAAAGAATATCAATGGGTCCCGAGTTCTGGCACTTCACAAGGAGCCTGCACGGCCTGTCAAACAGACTGTGTTAATAATAATATGCACAGCTAATATTTTCCACTGTCACCAGCACTCTCAGTCCAGCCACCTCATGTGCCAGGCTTGGTTATATCCAGTTTTCATAACGTTTTACAGCTATACTGATTTCATTATAGATATAGCTGGATATCTACATAGGAAACATTTGTAGACAGAACACTTGAAGAAAGGATGGAGGAAGCTGCTGGAACTCCCAGCATAGTAATTCTTACTTCCTATGTGACACCAGCCCACAACACAGGGCTGACTAGGTAAGTACTGTGGCCACAGGAGCGCTCCCACAGTTAAATTAGAACTTCAGAGAAACTTTACTGGTGATAAAACAGCTGTGCGGATTTTGTTCTAGGAAGAAGACTCCTCCAGTTTTAAATCCTCAAACCCTAACAGATTATAAAGCAGCCCTCTCACCAGAGAGTGAAGATGACTCCAAAAAACATGAGCAGCACACATGCAAAGAACTCATCCCTGAACAGGATATTCACAACAACAAGCAGTTTCCAATTCTGCTGGAAAAGTGTGTTTTTTATGAATAGAAAACATAGTTTTTACATTCTAGATGTACCGGAGACTAGTGGTGCAAATATATGAATGACTGGCAAATTGATCTTCAAAAAATAAAAAATACAAACTTCTGCTTTACTTTGCATCCACAGCAGCAGAAAGAATGGAAAGATACTGACTGGGTATGAATTTCACTCCAACAACTTAATCTTCAGATTGGGGTGGAGGATCAACAACCTTAGGCATGCAGAAGGATGGCAGAAAGGAAGGGAAGAAATAAGAGAAAGCAATAGAAAAATATTTTGTATAATGGACTATAAGTAAAATGGGTGTACAGTGGCACAGGGTACAGAAGTCCCTGAGGGCTCATCCCAGCATTTCCAGGTTCTCTAGATCATAGAATGGTTTGCGTGGGGACCTTAAAAAACATCCATATCCAACCCCCTGCCACAGGCAGGGACACCTTCCACTAGACCAAGTTTCTTCCTATTTCACAACGAAGTGGTTCTGAGACAGAAAGGGATTTGCTCATTATGAACAAAGGAAGCCTCTAAGACAGCACTGGGTGGTAATTGCTAATCAGCACTTCACTGTGTTACCCAAATTCAAATAAGAAGGTGAACTGGCAGTCAAATAAAAACGTGAAAGTAAGAGATCATCTCAAATTTGTTTAGCAAATCCACCTCACCTTAAAGAGAGGAGGCTTTACTTCCTACATTTTGCTAACACAACTATGGTAAGCTTGTTACCACATATTCAGTTCCACTCTTCAGAAGTTAAGAAGTAAATTCCCCACAGTAGCTCCTTTGCAGTTTTCTTTTCAAAGTACAAATTACAATCTATTACACTTCCTCTGATCACGCTTAGAAATCTGGACACAGTAGGATCCTAAATGCACATCAGTAACTTTTAACTTACCATATGCAAGTTAAACAAATCACTGACCTCAAACTCGGACTCTGTATTGACACATCAATCACAAGAAAATGCCCATGCAAAAACCACGTCTTACCTTATCCTTTTCATGGGGAAGGAGACACACTGGAGGGAGACAGGAAAGAGACTCAAAACTCTCCTTCCCATCAGCATTAGTGGTTGCTTTAGTGTTGAGCTGGTAGAGAGGTCCATCTTTAAGGAGCCTGCCATGGCCAACAGCACGTTTGACAGCTAATCGTAATTGCTGGTGAAAAATGGAGGCAGCACTGCCTCCAAACAATGCAGACACATCTTTCTGACCTTTCAGAAAGCGCTCGATGTTCTTCAGGGATGAGCCACTGGACTCAGCCAAGCCCTCAATCGCCCGTTTGATGAGTTTATTCCAGTCCACATTTGGTTTACCATCCAACTTGCCATGGTTCCGAGGCTTCGGAAGTGCTATTCTCCCAGGATTATCAGGATCCTTGTAGGAGTTGAGACCCTTGTTGGACACTTTTAAAATAGTTCCATCCTTAACGCTCAGCTCTAACTGTTCCAGAACAGTTTTGCGGTCCAAGCCATGTGAAGATGACACTGCATTGCATATCCTCTCCTCCGAAGGACGCTGTTTCTGCTTCTTTACCTTCTTGATTGCCTCCAAAATCCACTCTGTGTACAGCGGGTTGGCGAGTTTTACCATGGTGAAGGATTCTGTATATCCATAGAGTCGTTATCCTTTATCCCGGTGCTGAACAAGCGTCACACGACGAGAAAACAGCCCCTCGAACGATGGGAGGCAGCTAACCATAGCATACACGTTTTCTGTTCTGAGCCAACCCTCTTCTCTCAAACATTATTTGTTTTCACACTGAAGGGAAGAAAACAAAACAATTAGCAACTTCTGCACTCCTTTCGATAAACCCCCTGACAACTTCATAGAAGGTTTTTCCACAAAGGTATAAATATTTCAGCATTTCTCACCTCAGCTTCTGGTCTGCTCACTCACAAGCACAAGAACTGTAACATTAGGCCTGGAAGAAAACAAGAAGAGAGATATTTCCAAAGACCAGTTAGGAAGAAAAGAAAAAAAAAAAGTAGCAGACAATATTAATTCATTAAACACATTGCACTACTACAGCTCTGAAATACTTAAGCAATCCTTCAGGTTTTATCTTCACTCCTAATAAAAGCAGACTTTAACACTAAAGCATCTCCATTCAACCCACAGAAAAACGCTGTGTCCTTTCCATTTTGATCCGTAAGTCAGGATACATTCTATATCAAGTTTTATATCACTGCTGAGCATAAATTAATATTTGAGGGAAAAAAGAAAACCGCAACAAAGTTTTTTAAAAAGCAGCAGGTCTCTTCATTTTTGCACAGAGAACACACTGCCTGAAACTTTAATAGAAGGCAGGAATAGCCAAGAGTCTTGTGCAAACAGCAAGAAACTTTCAGAGCTCTTCCAGGAGTGTAATCATAGGTTTGTTTGCCTTCTGCTAAGAAAAGCTACGACAGTTGTTCCATAAAGAAAAAAAAAAAGTGAAGAAACACAGCTGGAGATTGTAATCAAACGTTCCACTTTCAGAAACCAGAGAAAAAAAGAAGACAATGTAATTTTCAGTATAGATGAGGCACTCTGAAAATACTTGAGGACACAGTAACAGGTGACCATGCACAGTGAAGAAAGAATGCTTATGACACTGCTAATTAAAGATGCTAATGAAAGGGTATGAGACTCTACTTCAGAGCATTTAATAGTTATCTCTAACAAAGACCTTTTCTAAGTGTGATAACAGTCTGTTGAGCTGAAGTTCTACTGCAGGAGCACAGTAACCGAGAAGGGTCTGCAAACTGTTTATCACAAGGAATTACGATTTTCTGCAAGCGAAGTTTTAGACAAGAGCTAACTTGTCAACACAGTTTTCCCATTCTCCTTTCCAGCAAGCGCTTAAGAATTCATCAACACGCAGAAGGCATTTCCACAGACATCAGACTCGACAGCACAGCTCCACATGGCCGGTACTGGAGAGATCCTGACCGGCTGTTCAGACCGGGAAAGATGCAGTGCTTGTCCAGAGTTCTCTACAACAGACGGGAAGGGGAAAATGGTCCCCGAGGCGTGCCCTCCTGAGCGAGCGGAGCCGCGCTCACTCCGTGCCGCTGCCCGCCGGGACGGCGGGGCCCGGAGGATGCCGAGCCCGGGGGATGCCGAGCCCGGGGGATGCCGAGCCCGGGGGATGCCGAGCCCGCTCCCGGCACAGCTCCGTGCGCAGGGGGTTACGTAACCGCCCGGCCAGGCCCGGCCGCACCGGGACGGTCCCGGCACCGGGGGGTCCCTCGCCCGCTCGCTCTCGCCGTGACAAGCGGCCCCTGCACCTGCTACCGCCCGTCCCCCTCGCACGGCGGGCGGGTCCCGCGCCCCGAGGGGGCACTGCCCCGGCACAAGGACCCGCACCGGCGGCATCGGCATCGGCGCGCCGCAGCCGCCGACCGGGCCCTGCGCCGCTCCCCGTGCCCCCGGCCACGGGCAGCGCAGCCCGGCCGGCCCCTCGCAGCGGCACGGCCGGGCCCGCGGCCGCCCCAACCGCGCTCTCCTCCCGCGCCG
>JAYRBT010000060.1:1742183-1762226 GCA_036023395.1 Myiotriccus ornatus | reverse complement strand
ACCCCCGAGATGCGCTCCGGACACCCCCGAGATGCGCTCCGAACACCTCCGAGATGCGCTCCGGAACACCCCCGAGATGCGCTCCGAACACCCCCGAGATGCGCTCCGGACACCCCCGAGATGCGCTCCGGACACTCCCGAGATCCCCTCCGGAACATCCCCGAGATGCGCTCCGGAACATCCCCGAGCTCTGCTCTGGAACATCCCCGAGCTCTACTCTAGAACATCCCCGAGCTCTGCTGTGGAACGTCCCCGAGGTCTACTCTAGAACGTCCCCGAGGTCTACTCTAGAACATCCCCGAGCTCTGCTCTGGAACAGAGACCCCTGAGGACCCGTGAGAGACTGGGGGTGGTGGTGGGGGTTTGGGCCGAGCGCGCCCCCTGCCGGCCGAGGGGGCACAGAGAAACAGGCCCCGGGCAGGGAAGTGGGCTCGGACACGAGCCCCGCGGGCGCTGCCGGGCGCGCTCCCGACCCCGGGCGCGCTCCCGACCCCGACCCCGCTCCCGCCGCCGCGCTGGGGGCGCAGCGCGCGCGCACCACCCCCTGCGTCACCGGGCGCGCGCCTCCCGCCGGCCAATAGCAGCGCTCGTTGCCGGCCCCGCCCACGGAGACCGCCGTGTGTCTCCCCGCTGGGCTTCGGCCCAGCCCAGCGCGGCCCGGGAGAGCCCAGCCCGGCCCGGCCCGGGAGAGCCCAGCCCCGGTCCCACTGCCCCCAGCCCAGCCCAGCCCATCCCATCCCGGCCCGGCCCAGTCCCGGTCCCACCGCCCCCAGCCCAGCCCGGCCCAGCCCAGCCCATCCCGGCCCGGCCCAGCCCCGGTCCCACCGCCCCCAGCCCGGCGCAGCCATGATCCACAGCCTGTTCCTGATCAACGCCGCGGGGGACATCTTCCTGGAGAAGCACTGGAAGAGCGTGGTGAGCCGCTCGGTCTGTGACTACTTCTTCGAGGCGCAGGAGCGGGCCTCGGAGGCGGAGAACGTGCCGCCCGTGATCCCCACGCCGCACCACTACCTGCTCAGCGTGTACCGCCACAAGATCTTCTTCGTGGCCGTCATCCAGAGCGAGGTGCCGCCGCTCTTCGTCATCGAGTTCCTGCACCGCGTCGTGGACACGTTCCAGGTGCGGCCGCGGGGCCCGCGGGATGGGCGGGGGAGAGCGGACAGAGCCCTCCTGTGCCGCAGCCATCGGTTCGCTCTGTTCTCCTGTCACTTCGCTCTCATCCTGCAGTGGCGAGGGAACAGACAAGGGCTTGCGGTTGCTGGGGATTTACTGCCTGGAATTACGATGGCTTCGGGATCCAGCCGTGCTCAGGGGAAGGACCTTTAAGCAGTCGGTGTTTCTGCTCTGGCAGCTGGAACTAAGACCACGCTGACCTTGTGCTCACAAGGAGCTTTTTGACGTGCTTTAGTCAGTTAATGACACCCAGCCCCCGTGCTCACGTATGGGGATGCTTCTTGGAATCCTCCTAAAAAGTGGGTTGTAGTGACAGCTCCAGAGCAGCCCCGTTCCCTCTGGGCTCTGGTGGACACGGTCTTTGTAAGAAAATGGTAAAGATGCCTGTCCTTCTGCCTGCCAACAACAGGGCTGTGTTGCCCAGATTTGAGATGTCTTGTGACCAGCATCCTGACAGAACACAGGAAATGTGGTGCTTGGTCAAACAAGTGTCATGTGAGCTCTTCCTTCCAGATGCCAGTCAAAATGTGAGTGTATTCTGAGTTCTGTTTCACTGTGGATTGGCTGTTCAGGCCAGAAATGGATCCTATCAGACCTTTAGGTTTTGATTTCTCTTAGGGTAAGAGATGTGTGTCTTCACTGGCCTGGCCATATATTAAAATCTGATATGTCTGAAAAAGAACTAGTGCTTGTAGTGCAGGACAGGAGTTCTCTGCTGTCACAGTCCCTGTTACTCGTGCTTTGTGCAGAATGTCTGATCTCCTGAATTGCTGTAACTAACCAGAAGCTCAGGTGTGTGTTCGTGCTCTCTCCTGAAAGATGCGTGAAGTCCACATAGACTTAAGATTACAAGAAAATTAAATGTTCATTTTTAAAAATTGCTGAATTACTTGGGAGTGCTGATGTGGGGATTTGGCAGCTTAGTGGGGCAGTGGCAGAGGGGTGCTCAGAGCTGTACATGTCTGCTGGAGTGGTCAGTCTCTCTGGTGTGCTTGCAGAGATACGCGGAGTTTCAGTGTTGTTTCACGTCCTCCAAGAAGAAGCTGGATTTTATTCCTGTGTGGGAGGACACAGGACTGAATGATCAGGAAGATTCTCTTTCAGCAACTGTTGAGTGATTATTTCTTTTGCACAGGATTATTTTGGTGTGTGTTCAGAGCTAATAATCAAGGACAATGTTGTGGTGGTTTATGAGGTGCTGGAGGAGATGCTGGACAATGGCTTTCCGTTGGCAACAGAGTCTAATATTCTTAAGGAACTGATAAAACCTCCTACTATCCTGCGGACAGTCGTCAACACCATCACAGGTACAGGGAAACAAAAAGCAGATAAACTGGCAAATCCACGTGGCAATATTCCTGCATAAGTAAATTAGGACATGGGTGAGGGAAATTTACATTCCCTACCATTCTAAACTGCAGCACAAGTGTGTTAGTGCTTTGCTTGGGGTTCCTTCCAATTTCAGCACCAGCTGCATTTTGGGTTTGGGTTTGGGTTGGTTTGGATTTTTTTAACTGCAACAGTCAGATTACATTTCCATTTACAGCCATGACGTGACTCCCAGGATGTCAGTTTGTTGTGAGTTTACACATCCCCACGTGTTAACACCTGCCCATTTCTTACTGTGGTATGTTTTAGAGCTGGGTGTAAGAGAGTGTAAACTCTAGAATACAGTGAGCCTCAAAGAGTAATCGCTCCCCTACAGAGAAACAGAGGTGCTCGGGGGTTAATTGCAATTAAGTTCTGTAAGTTGGGGCACTTGAGCACTGTCTGACCTCTGGGGTGGTTGTGGTTGCCTTTCTTTTCCCAGGAAGCACCAATGTGGGTGACCAGCTTCCCACTGGGCAGCTCTCAGTGGTGCCTTGGAGACGCACTGGTGTAAAATACACCAACAACGAGGCCTATTTTGATGTGATTGAGGAGATCGATGCAATCATTGACAAATCAGGTATGGAAGTTGCTCCTGGCTGACACAAGGGTAACTTGTCCGGAGAGTGCCTGAAGAGAGAGCTAGGTTTTCAAAGAGGGTCACCTTCCTCTAAGTGTGGGAAGCTCTGTTTCACTCTGCATTGCTGCCATCTTGTATGTGCTGTTCAGTCAAAAATTTTACAGAGGTACCAAGATTTTCACTTGTCCTTCTTCTTGAGGTCTCATAAGCAATTTTGTATTGGGAAAATAGAAGATGAGTGAATATTCTTTCTCTTTAGTATTTGTGCATCTTAGTCTTGTTAGAGTTAGGAGCTATTGTCTTTGGCCATTAAAATGGACATTGCTGGGGTCTGTTGTTCTTAATTGTTTGCATCTTCTAGAGAAGTCATTGGGAATGAGAAAAATATTGAGCAGGCAACATAATGAACCATGACATTTCATAAAGATAATAGATTTCCTTCCTCCCCACTGAGGGTTTTTCCACTAAGGGATTTTTTTGATCAGGTTCACATAACCAGCTGTGTTTGCTTTATGGTTTTCATTTGCTTTATTGCTTTTATTGTTTATTGTTGCAGGTTCCACGATTACTGCTGAAATCCAAGGGGTGATTGATGCTTGTGTCAAGCTGACTGGGATGCCAGACCTTACCCTCTCCTTTATGGTAAAGCTCAAGGATGTATCTCTACTGAAGTAATTTGAAAAGCATTTCCCAGCCCTGCTGCTAAGATCTGTCTTACACTGACAGATTCCAGCACATCAGAATCTGGGTATGCCAACAGAAAGAGAAAGAAGTGGCGATGGGAACTCATAGTGAACTGCAGCAGCTTTGGGGCCTAAACATTTTATTTTCAGATTCTTTGTTTAAATGCACTGGTTGTGTGTGCTGTGAATAAGTTTTTGAGTCTTTAGTGGTGCTTTAGGCAGATATGAAGGGCCATCTTTTTCATGAGTATGTATCAGTGCAATTATTCAACATGATTAAATCTTCTAAAATAGGATAAAAAATACAGTAGGAAAGGACAGAGGTTACCGAGTGCTGCTTTCCCACGGATACAACAGCATCAAGCAGTTTCCCATGTCTGAATGCAGGCACCTTCAGGTGGTCAGTGTGTCACGTGGTGGGCCCTTCAGGACAGAAGATGGAGAGGCAGAGGAGGTCCTTTGAGGCGGTACTGCCTTCACAAAGCTCGTGACTTTGTCTTTGCTGCAGAACCCTCGGCTGCTGGACGATGTCAGCTTCCACCCCTGTGTGCGTTTCAAGCGCTGGGAGTCAGAAAGAATTCTCTCCTTCATTCCACCTGACGGAAATTTTCGCTTGCTCTCCTACCATGTCAGTGCTCAGAAGTAGGTGATGAATGTAGTGCTGTGAGTTGTGAAATGTGGATCTTTCTGGCCAGGGAGAGGATGAAAAAAAGGGAACTTCTGAAGATCAGGTGGTGTGTTGTGCCAAATTAAGTAGAGGGGCACAATAGCTTGCATTTTTTCTTTTTTAAAACACATTCTCTCCTTGTTTGGAGCAGTGATTCTGTAATTTCTTTTTGGTCAGCCAGCGTTTTTCAAAGACTAGTAGCAGATAAACAAAGTAGAGAGGGAAAGAATTAGGCAGTGGGGAGTAATCAAGCTGTTGATTTCCTGTGCTTATAAATAACTTTTAGAATAAAACAAGATGAAGAGAACTGTAATTAAGACTTGAGAATGGGATTCTGACTTTGCCCTTAGATCAAACAAATGGGTGTAGGATTTCCTTCTCTTTTAGGGAGATTGGTTCCCAATGTTTTCAGTGCATTGGGAAAAGCAAATACAAAGGCAAGAGGTGGACAAGGACTTTCCGTTTCTGTCTCTATTCCAGTCTTGTGGCAATTCCTGTCTACGTGAAGCACAACATCAGTTTCCGTGACAGCAGCTCCCTGGGGCGGTTTGAGATCACTGTGGGGCCGAAGCAGACCATGGGCAAGACTGTGGAGGGAGTGATGGTCACCAGCCAGATGCCAAAAAGTGTGTTAAATATGACCCTTACGCCCTCTCAGGGAACACATGTCTTTGATCCAGTTACAAAGGTGAGAGCCAAGGTAGAAATTAGATACTATTTTTTTTTAGTTTTTAAGAAAATGCAGTCGAGCTGTTCCTGCCTCCGTGGACATTTTCAGGAATGCTGCTTTGCTGAAGGCAGTGTTACAAACTTCTTACAATGCCTTACAAACTTCTCCATATCTAGTTGGCATGCCTAGGGCTGCATGTTAGGCTTGGTCCTTGGCCAACTCTGAGGGTTGGTTGGTGGGTTTTGATTTGGTTTGGGGTGTTCTGTTTTTGTTGTTTGGGTTAATTTAAATTTAAATCTGATGGGCTTGTCCATGGGGCCTTTAGCACAAGTAGTGGCAATATCATTCGTGGAAGGCTTTTGGGAGGTATCTGCTCCTTAAGCCTGTGTCTGTCCAATCTGTGTCTGTCCAATATGAAAGGTGAGTTACTAAGAAGACATTTTTCACAGAGAAACACTAAAAGCTGTCATTGGAAGGGGACTCTTCTTTAGAGGGTGTTACAGCATTTCTGTTTCACTGCTGAATTTTCTGTTCCTTTCAGCTACTATCATGGGATGTGGGGAAAATAAACCCCCAGAAGCTGCCAAGCCTGAAGGGTAGTGTGAGCCTGCAAGCTGGGACATCAAAGCCAGATGAAAACCCCACCATTAACCTGCAGTTTAAAATTCAGCAGCTGGCTATATCTGGTAAGTGACTGTCAGGTAAAGGAGGGGGATGTTCTCTGCTGTACCAGTGCTCATTCTCCATGTAGCTGAAGTAGCTTTGCAGGCCTTCTAAAGTATCTTCTACCTGAAACATGTTCTACAAGCAAAAAATTGTTTGCTTTGACTACAGATACATGGATTTGTTCTTTCTGGTGCTCTGGAAACCAATTTATCTACATTTCCTTGCATTTGGTGCTAACAGAGCTATAAAGAATTTTAGGATATGGTTGTGTTGTAAAGAATGATTCTGACATTAGCAGTTGTCAGCTTTTCTCTGTCCTGTTCACTGCTTGTTAAAACTTGCCCTGTGCTTTCTGCCCCTCTAGTGTCACCTTCTGTCCCTTTCTCCTGAAGGCCTGTCTGCTTTGTTTGTGGCAGCATCAGTCTCATGCAGTGTTTGTTTGCCTTTAGGACTGAAGGTGAATCGCTTGGACATGTATGGGGAGAAGTACAAGCCATTCAAGGGGATAAAATACATGACTAAGGCTGGCAAGTTCCAAGTGCGAACCTAGAGGATCCTGACAGCGAGGAAGAGCACTTCTCCTGTTTCCCCTGTCCCTGGCTGTTGGATGCAGCCTCTTTCCCCATCCATCTGTTTAGGGTTGCTCCCTTGCCTGTAGTAGCATGAGCAGGAAAGCAGGTGCTTAGACTGCTGGAAAGCAGGGAAAGGTAAGGTTGACCTGAAACCACCTCATCTCTAGCTGAGTCGTGAAGTCTTTGGAATAATAGCGGATGGGAGAGGTGTTCAGGTCCCCTGGGATTAGTGAGTCAGCTGTGTAAGCTTGTATCACCTTCATTTTGCTGTCTTAGAGGAAATTCCAGGTATTTATTGCCTTTTGTATCTCCTCTTCCTTGTATTTTGGTTGGCTTTTATCCCTTTGTAGACAATCCAAAGCTGAATTTCCACAAACTTCAACTCCAGTATGATGATCAGCACCTGCCCTTCTCCATCACTGTGTGTTAGGATGGAGAGCTGTATAGTTCTTGGCAGCAGGGAAATCATCTTGCCTTTCTGTCTCAAAGGGGCTGGAGAAAGTGGAAGGGTAGATTGTTCCACCTAGGATAGTTGAGAAGCCTGAGATCGGGAATGGTGCCACAGAGGGAGGAAGGGAAGAAGTGGATGCTTCTTCTAGATACTTCATAAGCCATCTTGGTCATTAAGAATCTTAAATCTCTGAACAACACATTCAGATCTTGTAACTGATGTGTGATGGCATCTCACTGTAATTCTGCTTCTCATGTTATTTCATCAGTATTTGAAGTTAGGAATTCTCTCAGCTGCTTGGGAGATTCAGAAGAGACAGGGAAGGGAATTCTTGTGAAGACACAGCACTGCTGGAAATTGCAGCTGTGAGTAAATGAAGATAATCATTGTCCTGGTAACTTGTTGGAACCTCTTTCTGCCACTGCTTGCCTACTGCAAATGAAGGCGATACTGCTGTTCTCCTGCTCACTGATGTCCTCCTTTGACATAATTGTGACCTGGTACCTTTGTAGTGTTCCTGCCTGTCCTACCTCATTCCAGTTCCTGTACCAGTCAGGTGCTGTGCAGTGGATTCAAGGATTGCTCACTGGGACCATCTCCTCTGCAGGAGCTGTTGCTCCATCTGCCCATCCCAGCCTGTGGTTCCTCCCCCTGTACAACAGAAATAGGAGATGGGAGGTACCTGCACTGTTGGTATTGTCTGTAACAGGCTCTTTGGCCACCACATGCCAGTGTGTTGTCTCTGTGGAGCAGAACTTGTCCCTGAGCTGCTGTACCTCTGACCACACATGTGTGGCTGTGGAGTCCAGCATGTACAGCCCCTGAAGGAGGGATGGCATCCATTGTGGTGGGCGTGTGATGGAGACTTGCAGTAGGTGAGTGGCATCTTGCTTGTGGAGCTGAGGGTTCCCAGGCTCCAGAGGAATACCATAGCAGGTGGCACCTGCTGAGGTGACATTACTACTGAGCATGTTCAGTGCAAATAAAACCTTCAACGAGGGCATCAATAAAATTAACTTTTACATGTCATCTGTGTCATTTCAGTGTGGTTTGTGCAGGCTTTACAAGAAATATGGTTGGTGTTTGAGGAGGAAGGTAAACCATGCCAATTGGATTGTGAATAGTGGGTGCCTTAGGGAGATAAATGTCTTTATGCAGTTGGGATTGTAAGCCAGGGACCAAGTCACTGTCTGACAAGCTAAAATTCATTACTTTCTTGGTAATTTTTCTTAGTGTTTCCCAGAAGGAGTGCTGAACATTTCCTGGAATCTCAGTGAAAATGTCTTTAGGAGTGCAGCTGAACCATTTTTGTTGACTGGGTAGGGTAGCAGGCTCAGGATAGTGCTTTGATTATGAAGACAATGAAATACCTCATCACCTTGCTGCTCCTCAAGTACTGATACTGTCCTTTGGCTTTGTAGCTTTGCTTTTTAAAGGATCTTTTCTTCCCTGCAGAAGTGATTCATGTTACTCAAGGTCTTGAAAGGTTTGTTATGTACATAAAGGCATCTGGCCCTTGTGTCAGGCTTTCTGTATCAGTCTGAGACGGCTGCAAGGTCCTGTGGGATAAAAGATGAAGCAGGGCAGAAGGGGGAATTGGGGAACAACATGAGTGACATGAGTTGGTAGATAGAAGGACTTTAGGGGAGGAAACATGAGGTGTAGCTGTGTACCTCAGTCACCATAAAGGCTGATGCTGACTCGGGTTCTGAAAGACCTTGAATATGACAATAGCAACTGCAAAGTCAGAGGAAAGTAAGCAAGCAGATGGCAGTGGCTATTCTTAGACCTTGTCTAAAGATGGTGCTACTGTGTCCTGGAAGAGGACGAGCAGGGATAAAGACAGGATAAGAAGTGGAAAAGTTGATGTTGTAAAGATGAAAACATTTTATTGGTGGCTGTTAGATCACATTGAGTTCAAATATTGTATTTAATAGACTGTTTGAATTACGAAACAAAAGTGTTCCTGAGGACACTTACTTGTGTTACTCATTGGAACAGTTTTGACTGTTTTACAGGCTGCAGGTATTTGGCAGGCTTGGGAATGCCAGGAGAGTGAGGCACAAGAGCACTTGGAAATGGGTTTAGGGGAGATGAATGGAAATAAATTTGTATTTTTCTCAACATTAATACTTTAAAAAATTATCAACAACAAAAAAAAATTTACACCAAAACCCTGAACTGTGACTCTTCACTAAAAAACATCTTGGGGTTTTTTTCTCCCTTCCACAGGCTGGAATAGGGGAGCTGTTGTTGAACTGACTCAATATAGTGTTTTCCTTTGGTAAAACTAGTTACACCTGCTTTCTCTTTATAAAGCAGTTGGATTCACTCCTCGGATGTGCACAGATGCCACTCAGTGTCACGTGGCAGCTGCAGTGCAAGGCAGTAAAGCTGATTACTGAGGGTCTGGCTCATGGAGATTGGCTGTACCTGCCCTGTCTTCTGTTTCAGGGCAAAGGCAGCCTTGTGACATGTGATTTGGCCTTCTACTTGTGGATGTCAATATAGCAGGCACTTAAAACTGCTACCATTACACTTGTCCTTTGTTCTGTCCCACTGCACTGAAAAGAGAACTTTTGCTTTCATATCAGATGATAATGCATAGAAATTTAATAGTCAAAAAGCATGCACTGATTCTGTGGCAGATCAGGCTGATGTTAATATGTTTACCTATTCCTTTACCAGGAGGAAAAGCAAGTGGAAGAATAGAACATCCTAACAAGCATGCCATCCTGGATTTGCTCAGAGAGTTTAAGCTCAGACTCGGTTAATTAATCAGTTCCAAACTGAAAAAATAAGTAGTATATTGATCTGGAAATATGCCAACAACTTTGTTCTTTCTATTGCAGTCAAGCTGAAACCAGCTTAAATTACTCAAGTCAAATGTTCTAAGGACAGAGCTTAAGTCTGACTGGAATGTCTTCCAATTTTACAGCCAAGTAAGGAGGGAAATGAAGTTTTCAGGAAATTAGATGTGTCCTCTTTGCCTTCAGTTTACAGCCATTTCCCAAACAACATATCTGCTTCAGGGATACATGATGTTCTCTCTTGGTTTATTCTTTTGGCCCCAAATTGATTTTAAATTGTACTCGTGATTTGATGCAAGGAGAAAGCTTGGGGATGTTGGGGGAAAAGGAGGGATTAGTTTCTGGTAACCTGTAACATGGAAAGGAAGGTGATTTGGGAACGTGCCCTTCTCACACACTGCAGTTTGTCTTCCCGTTGTACTGAAAGTCACGAGCCTGTGGACAAACAGGAAGCCCTGTCAGCATCCTTAAGGCACCAGAAGGAAGTTGTGAGGGCACGGCCACGAGACTGCAAAGAGTTCATGTTTCTTTCTCAGGGTTTCGTGGTGTCCTGAATCCAGCCAAGGTAACGATTCACGTTTGTATAAACACCAGGCATGTCCTTGCGGCCACAGCCGATTCCCCAGCTGATGATTCCAATCACATGCATACGCTCATCCTTCATACACACCAGGGGCCCTCCAGAGTCACCCTACAGAGAAGTAGCAGATTAGTAACAGTTTCCCTTTCTGTTTGTTTGTTTCTGTGTTGGTTTTTCACTCCCATTGTCTTTGGTGGTGCACTAGTGTTTGCAGAAATGCCCTCTGTAGTGTGCTCACAAATCAAGAGCTCTCAGGAACAGCACTTTTACGTAAATCTCTCTCGTGTTCCAGACTCCCTCAATGCTCCTCAGGCGGGGAGACCCAAAGGAGATGTAAACTAAAGTGTCTAACTTTGTATGGTGCTCATTTATGAAAAGTAGGTGAGATGTTGATAAGAAGAAAAAGAGGAAGGCTGTGTGTAACAGTGAAGCAAAATTATTGAAGAGCTGTTCAAACAGAACAGCTGTGGAGGGAATGCACACCCTCCTTTTTCCTCATGTCATAGCTGCTGCTTCTCCACCAACTTTCAGCCTTTATTTTTCTTCTCTCTGCTTTTCAGTAGAGAGGCACCCCCTTCGTCCTCCAGAACCTCCTGCTGAGTGTTTTGCATGCTCACATAACAGAAAATATTAGGAAATGCCGGGGTGGATTTTCCTGTTCAGTTTTGTGGAATTTCCTGTATTTGGGATTTTCAGCCTGTGTTGCTCTGGTTTGATTGGCCAGGTGTGCCCTGCCTTCCCATCTACAAGGGGCAGGGGAAGGAAAAAGAAAGAGGAGCCAGCAGCTCTGTTCCGTTCAACAAAAGTCGACTGGAACTGCCACATAGGCAGATGCACAACTTCTTTGAACTATTTTCTGAAGCGTTTCGTTTGGTTAGCTCAGACTACCAGGGACAGATTAAAGAAAGGGCCAAGGGAAAGAGAAGAGAACTGGGTTTACCTTGCAGGCATCATCAAGGTGCCTCGTGTCTCCTGCACACAGCATGTTGTCAGTGACTGTGCGGTTGTCCAGGTGCTGTGCCGTGCAGCGGCTGGCCGGGAACAGCCTGACATGGCCTTGCTTCAGGTGCTCTGAATAGAACGGAGAAACTGGAAGGAAAACGACAATATACGTACCTATGTCTGTGTATGCACGTACATGTTTTAAAAACATTGCCGTTTGGTTTCTGCAGTCTAGAGGATTGTAAACAGAAGTAGCTCAGTGGCTAAACAAATATTTTCCAGCCAAAGGGTCTTTGGGTGTTCCACTTGGCCAGTGAGAACAGCTTAAATCTAAATGAGAGAGAATATTGTTTCTTCAGGAGGCTTTAGCAAGTTAAAGAGGTTTTTCTAGGCTCCAAATTAAAGACTGCTGGGTGGATAAGTCATCTTTACACAGTTACATCAATCGAAATGAAGTCACGGGAAGTGCCTATGAAAATGCCTGAACTGTATGAAACAGGGTCCTAACTTTTTAATATTAGACTTGCACTAACAAAAATCAGATGCCTTGTCGTATACAACACTAAGTAACTGGATAGGAATTTACACTTATTTTGGAATGGAAGAGATTTGGTTGGTTGGTTGGTTTGGATACTAGGTTTATGTACAGCTGCAATTGCACAAAACTGAAAGTTGGCAAGATTGTTGTTATTCAGTCTAGTTTTGAGTTACAGTTGCAGCATCCATCCCTCTCAAAGAGTTTATCCTGTACTCCCTGTAAACAGTGCTGAGGATAAGCTTTAAAAGCACTTTAAAACCCTGTATGGTAGGTACATCAAACCTTGGCAGGAATGGATTTCTGTCCAAACTACAATATCTAGAAGTACTGAGTACAGCAGAAATGTGGCAGCTGTGACTGCAAATCTGCTGTCTTTCCTACCTTACCCATTGTGCCAGATTTTTGGTTTTGTACTGTGGAGAGCATCGAGGAAGACTCTGCTGGCCCATACAGCTGACAGAACTCAGATGAATGAAATAACTTACAGCAAAACTGGTTTTTGGAGTAACTCCTACTTACACATCCATTTTGTGGTGCTCATATAAGCCAGTATGATACATTAGACATTCAGTAACGCTAAAGGCTTGAGTTCTTTGAGGGCAGGCGACACAAGCTTTGGACAGACTTCCGTGTAGACATGTATCTTCTACTTACATTCCTCATTTTTGCCATAGCCAGAGATCTCACACTCGGTCCAGTCAGGCAGCTGCAGCTCTGGCGTGGGGAGGCAGGCAGCTCGCACAGTGTCTGTCTCAACAGCACAGGTTTCTGCATCTGAGCTCAGCTGCAACAGAGCTGAGGAGGGAGAAAACGATCCTCACTTCATTAACCACTATTAAACTTGAGCCAACCGTGAGCTTTCCAGCCACAAGGTCAGAAAAGTTCTTACCAATGTCATTGTTGAAATTTTCTGAGTCAAATCTCTGATGGACAATGTAGTTCTTCACTTGAAACGTTTGTTCATTTTCCTCGGGAGTGGCTCGGGAAGTCCTACCCAGCACAATCTTCAGCTGATTTGTACTAAAGCTGGAGAACAAGAGAGTCTCTGTTCTCATGTTAACTAGAGGGGACCCTTCCCTTCAAGATGAGTTGTTGGAACTTCTGCTTTTCTCATTTTAGCACTATTACTACTTTGTTACCCAGGCAGCTTGACCTCAGGTGACCTATTCGGCTTCATTTCTGTGCTATTTGCTTACAGCCATCATGGCAAAGCTCCTCTGCCAGCCTCTTGCTGTTCTCAAGTTTCAGATGGCTCTGCATGTGTATTGACAACTTTGTTCTTCTGCTATTTGATATTCTGCTGTGGTACCTTAGTGCCATGCTGTTAGTTTGCACAATAAATGCAATGTAATGCTCAGCACAATGCTCTCTGTAATGCTCAGCACAATTAACTATAATCTTGAGTGCAGACTGGCTTACTGGGATAAAGAGGGTTTTCTCCAAGGCTGTACTGGATGCTTCCATTTTCCAGATGTTTTTTTCCCCCCAGATAGTGCTGAATCCTCAACTTACCCTTCCTCAAAACAGTGAGCAGCTGACAGAACCCAGCAGGAGCTGATGAGAGTCCCTCCACAGAGGAAGTGCTCCCCGGGCAGCCGGCGGTAGGTGACGAAGATGGCAGCCTGCCAGGGGTGGGCTGCGATGTCTGCGGAGGAGCCTCCTCTGATCCTGAACTGCCGGGCCCTGCGCTGCCGTAAGCCACAGGTGGCTGGGGATGACAGACCCAGAAACAGGCTTTTTGTTCAGGCAATCCGGCTCCAAGTTTGGGTTAAGAGCCTGTTAGTCACCAGTGCGTGTTCAGGCAGCCTGCTGTGAACTGTTTAGTATCTGACTCACTCCTGTTTCCTAGGAAACTTGTATTCGGATTTGAAAAATACAGTAAGGAAACCCTGCCTTTCCTGTCCTCCATTTCTGCAGTCTTCCCTTCTGGCAGACAGAAAGGCACTTCTGCGAGAGTGGAGCTACAGAATCTCTTCCTACTCCAAAAAGCTTTTTTTTCCCTCCAGCTCTTATTTTACTGTAAGAGGCTTGAGTTTAATACAGATGGCATGCAGGACTGTAATGCCTCAAGGAAAGAGAAGAACCAGGAGTGTTAGTATCCTTACAGCAAGTAGGCACATTGCAGTACTCCCATGTGAGCTGATTTCCTTTCAGGACATGGCACCAGGGCTTGCTGTCATTGTCAGGATTCCTGCAGCACAGGAAAGAGAAGAGCTCTTTGTATTATCAGATCTGCAGAGAGTTTGTGAAGATCTTAAGGTGGCAGACTGCAACCCCAGTGTATTCTTTTTGATTTTTCTAGAGATACAGAGGGCCCTGAGGGCAAATGGAATTTGCATTTATGGAGTCTGATGTTAGAGAAGCAGAGATAGGTCAGGCAGAACAAAATTACTATTGCGAGTGAGCTTCATTCCCAGCAGGAATGTATTTCCTGTGCTTTAATAATCCATGTAAAAACTAAAGCCCCTCCTTAAGAGTACCACAAGACAGTTTGGTGGGATTTTGTTTATTCTATACCCAATACATACCTGCAGAAATTGTGACTACCAAGGCCCAGCTGGTAAGCATCTGTTCTCCAAGCAGTAAATCGCTTGTTGAAAAGGATTCCAGAATTCCATTTCAGACAGGTAGCTCCAGAACTGGTAACACTGTGGCTGCCTCGGTAATCTGTGCCTCTCCCAGATCTGCAGCTGGTGCTCATAACTTCAACGAGAAAGCTGCACATTAACCCACGGATGGAACCCTTCAGTCATTCCTAAGTGTGATTTTTGTCAAGGCATCTCTCTATTAACCAGACACATCTCAGTCTCTTGGTGTCATACACATTAAAAGCTTACATATAATTTAACATAAGACTCTCAGCTTTTCAGGCTACAGAAACAGCACAAGTCTACAGCGAACCCTTATACATGCAGTGAATAATGGAAACTCCAAAGTCCCTTCCCTGTCCCCCTGCACGTACCTTTTGAACAGGAGGGCACACTGCAGTGTTCCCAGGTGTACCTTCCCCCTTTATAGATATAGCACCAAGGTCTGGAGTCCTCATCTGGGTTTCTGAAAGAGTGATGATATTATGCATCGTTATAAAGCTGTTGTCAGCGGTCCCATGTCTGCCATCTAGTTCGGTAGCTTCATCCTGCTCTGCAGTGAAGACATGGACTGACCCATCAGAAGTGTTTGGATTCCTGTTTTAGCTGTGGAGTACATGGAGGTGGAGATAAGATGGCCAGTAGCCAGCAGGGGTGGACAGCATGCTTGTGCAGTTTAGTTCATGTGCACAAAGCACGATATTTTTACAGTTTTGATCGAGACCTGGAGCTGCAGGAAACTGAATTACAAATGAAGTTTTAGGCACTGAGAAGGGACAAAGGAAAGCCTGTGGGATGAGAGATATCTGCATCTTTTAGCCTGTCATAAGCATCCAGTCTAGATAGATCTGAAGTTCAGATATGCCTCCAGAAGTTGCAATTGCTGCTCATGTGCTGGGCCATATCTGCACCTGCTTGGTGTCAGACTACAGCAAACAGCTGTTGCTTTGCTCCAAGCTCTTCGAATGGGCTGATCCCTCTGATCTGTGAGCCATCAGCCCCTCACCTGCAGTAGTTGTGATTGCCTAATCCCAGCTCAGCAGCATCTGCTCTTTGGCCATTGTATGTCCAGTCCATCAAGTCATTGCTATTCCAATTTAAACATTCAGTTCCACTCTCTGTCACGCTCCATGTACCCCTGTATGTTACTCCAGCATCTTTGTAGCATTTAACTTCAGTATCTGAACAAAAGGGAACAAAATGTTACTGGAAGGACAACATCCCAACCCTGCTTCCCCATTCTCTGTTTTGTTTAAACTTGGCTCTCAGATGTCTTGTCTGGTAAGTCAGTGAAAACACCTTGTCAGGCAGACTGTAAGTGTATACAAAGGTGTCTTCAGCTACAAAATTTAGAGTTTTATTAAGAGATGCTGAGAACAGCCCAGGTGTCCTTAAAAGTTCTTTGTAGTATTAGTTTTAGAATAAAAAGAGGCAACCTAATAGAGAGCCTAGAATACAGCAGGAGCTTCTGGATACCTCATCCTTCTGCACTGCCTAGCTCAACCCAGTCACTGTTCACAGGAACTGATGTGCTGTACTCACCTATTTCACACTGCTTCCCTGAGAAACCTTGGTGGCACTGGCAGATGAAGAGCTGTGGGGAATAATATGCCTGGGAACATTGGCCCCCATTGTAGCATTTATTTCTAGTGCAGGCTGTGGAATAAGCAAAAGCCAGGAAATACTGTTAGTTTTAACAGAAGCAAGAAGCTGGCAATGTGTACATATCTCTCCTGTCAGTCTCCTTTAGCTTGTTCTATTTTTCCCCACCTACCTGGTACTGCCATGTGCTTACAGGCTTTTTGTGCAGTGCTGACATTGTTCCATTCTCTCCACATATGCTATTAGGACACTTGCCCAGCCCCTTGCCCACTCCCACTCAGCCCTGCCTGAGTCAGTGTATATTGGTATTTTCATTTCTATCCTATTTCAAGCCAAATTTTCTGTGCAATAACTCCAGCCCTGACTGTGAAGTTCTTCTTTAGGGTGATTAGATGGACAATCTCTCATCCCTCACCATTCCCTTTCTCTTTTCCTTTGTCATACTCACCTCTGACAGGCACTGTGTGGCAGCGACTCCGCCCGCTGTCACACCTACAGTATTCTATTCTGCTCCCTGAAAGCCTCAACCAGGTCCACCTGTGCTGGAAAATTTCTCCAGATGAACTGTCTTTGCAAACGGCTGCAATTGGAGAAAGGAAATCCTCATTTAGAGATTCGGGGAAAAGACCTGGCTGAGCAAAAGGACTCCCTTCTATTTCCAGGAGAAAAGTATCTGTGAAGGCAGCACCTGTCTAATGGGCTGCCCTTTCCCTCCTCAGACCACAGCTGTCCCATCTCTCTCACTGCTGTGCTGCTGGAGTTACTATTCCACTACTGACCAGCCTTGTTTTCTTTGAAGAAGAGCAGTGGGAGGGGAAAACTTCACTGAGTTGTGGATGGTACTAATGGTCTGGTATTTTGCCTTCTGAATCTCTCAATCAGATAACCATGACAAACAGCTTTCAGCAGCATCATTCCCGCAGCATCATTTGCTTCCACCTCCCATGTTCATCACGCTTCAGGTCACAGGGCTGTAGTTTCCTGGCTTACCTCTGGGTCTGGCTCCCCGTCTGAAACGTGTGAGTAAGCCCTGCAAGCAAAGAAGGTTAATTCTGTGAGTAACTGCTCTCTTCAAGTAACTGAGAGAACAAGTGTCTACAGAGAGTCAGTCTTCTTGAGGTCATGTGAATCAGTGAAGCCACTCCAGAGGCACAAAAATCTTACCTGGCACTGGCTAGTCACAACTGCTCCCACCAGCAGGAGGAGACATGGGAGTTTGCCTTCCATTCTGAGTGTTTTCTACATCAGCTCCAAATCTCAAGTTATCTACAGAGACAAAAAATAAGATGTTGAACAACGGGGTTTTACAATGCAGTTCATAGTCTGTCCAAAGTTAGTTTGCATCACATGCCACATCCTTTCTTGCCCTTATGTCTGCTGTCCTTGTCCAGGCTAGCTCAGCTTATAGTGCTGCCACCTTTCCTGCTCCTTTCCGCCTCTCCATGTGGGATGCCTGCCCATCCACTGAAGGCTGCTGTCCCACTGTGCTTGGAAAACTGATAACAGATGTTGCCAGATGTTTATTTTCAGTTTTGGGAAAGGTACAGCTTAGACCAGTCCATTGGAATGTTCTGAATGATAAGCCCCGTCAAACTGAAACCATATGGCTATTTGAAAAACACCACACTCACAAGACTCCAAGCAGAAACCTGCAGTGCGCTTTCTGGCAGGAGTCCCCTAAACAGTGTGTGCCTTCTGATCGCAGCCTGTGCTTCCTCTCCGATCGAAAATACTACAGCAAGGAGTCCAAGACTTAGATGTGATGTTCTAAGATTTTGATTTGGCACTTTCAAGTACATTAGGACACAAAAGATACACAATATCCTAAATTTGTCTCTGCTGAAGAATCAGCAGCAAGAATACTTACAATTCTACCTATTAATTTATTATTAATAACAGCCCTTCTAAGCAGTGAGAGTGTGAGCATTATCTTACCAGTGTGGAATAATACCTTAAAAATATAACAGACAACCTCTGGTTTGGGGGGAAAGAGTTAAAAAAACCCCAAACAAACAAAAGATGCTGTAGTCTTTAAAAGCATTGGAGGAAATGCATATTTCAAATCTGGCTTTGTTTTGGGAATCATTCTCAGTACTCCTGTGGTTTTGGCAACATTTAAAGAGAAGCATGTTTAGGGAGAACTGAAGATGACCCCCCTCCTCCTCCTCTTTGTCCTTCCTGGTTATCCTGGTTTGGAACCTGGGGTGAGAGGCATAGTCTGATCTCCTCCCAGAAAGATTAGATAAATTCTTCTTTTTCAGCTAGTTCTCTGGATCTCCTTACCATCAAGATATTTGTCCATAACTCCTCCTTTGGTTTAAGTTCTTCTGTTAATGTTCTTTGTGCAGGAGATTCCTCCTTGCTTAATGGGTCAGAGCCTGAGGCTGTTGGCCCTTTCAAGAAAGCTTCAGCTTTCTTGAAACAACTGAAAGTTAGCAGCTTTACCCACATTATGAATCTCTTCAAAAGCTGAAAGGCAATAGCTCAGTTAGGTAACTATCATGCTGATTCAGTGGGATTTATTAAATAATAATATTTAATAGTAGTTAATGACTTTGCCACTGATGTTGAAAACAGGAAATGCACTTTTTGAAACAGGTACAAAGTAGTACCTACCTTTTTGCTTTTTCTCTTCTGTATTCTGATTATTTCCTTTCCAGACCAGTCTGTTTTTGTGTTTTCGGTGTCTCTGCTCTGATTTCTCTGAACAGCTCCTGTCCTACTTACAGCTCCACTCGAGGGGGTGGAGACTCCCTGAGCTGTGCTGTCCACATCCCACCCCCTCCCGAGCATCTGGGGATGGTCCAGGCGGGCAGCTGGTGTCCGGAGTGTCGGGAGGGAGCGTGTGCAGGACGCGAGAGAAGCTGCTGTACTCTGAGTAGAGATATTTGGCAGAGAGACCCTGTCCTGCATGTGGAGCAAAGCATGCCCTGAACAGTGCTATGGGAGAAGAAAGAGTCAGGGGAGCTCGTGAGTTAAATGAACAAAACCTCTAAGAAACTTTAGACAGAAATAAAGAACAGCATGTTGGGGACCAGAGACTTAAACATTCGCTGCTGTTGCCCATCCTAGAAAATGAAGATCTACTCACCAGGATGTGGTCATGAGGTATTCAGTTATCAAAGTGTGGCAGACAAATCTGAGTTATCAGTTTAAGAGCTGATCTTAGGGCTGGGTTATGAAGTCAGCGATGCAACTGTTAGAGTAGTGGATGTGTACTAACTGCTTGGAACTGAATCACTAGCAATCAGGTTCCTACAGAATTTGGTGTGAGCACAGACATAAGAACAGGTGTTCTTATGAGGGACCTCTGCCTTCAGGAAGTAGTTGAGTGGAGTCATTTGGGAAGTATGGCAACGGTTATTTTGCATAATGGTAAAGATGGAACACTGGCTACTCTGTATGTTTAGTTCTTCTCTGTAAGGGAATCTATGTCAAGATTATCACAAGTATTTCTCCAGGAGCCACAGTGCTGGTGGTAACATTGCTGCCATAAATCTGAGTCAAGGGTAGCTGCATTTGACTGTTTCCAGAAGGGACTCCCAGTTGCTGAGAAAAAGGTGATTCAACATTGCTGAGTGAGCAGGGGCTAATTTATTTTCTTTTTTAAAACAGCACCCATTTGCTACTGGACTTCTAGATAAAATATGCTAACAGACTAATGGCCGTGGGGAGAAGAGCTCAGAAACTATCTCCTGACTTTTCACAGCTTAAGGACAACTGTAACTTCTCTCCAGAGCGCGGTGCCATTTGTACTGCTTAACACATTTTAGGAAAGGCAGCGATAACAGCGTGTGCTCTCCGAAGCACCACCTACCGCCTCTCCTCTGAACTGACCGTGTCTCGGAGTGGTCTCAGCAACGACGCCGTTTAGTGTCAGTGACCAAGGGTGACACTGCGACGCGCCCCGCACCTTCCCTCCCTGGGGGCTGAAGCCCCTCACGGCCGGAGGGAGCAGCACCCGACCCTGCCGGAACGGCCGGGACAGCTCGAGGGGCGCGGCGGGGAGCGCAGGCACACGGCGCGTCCCAGAGCGGCGTGTTTCGGCGATGCTTTTCCCTCACGGCGCCGGCTCCCCCTCAGCCCCGCTCCCCTCTTCCCTCAGCCCCTCTCCTCAGTCCCGCTCCCCTCAGCCCCGCTCCTCTCTCTCCTC
>JAYRBT010000060.1:1721811-1742083 GCA_036023395.1 Myiotriccus ornatus | reverse complement strand
CGCCGCTCCCCTCTCCCCTCAGCCCCGCTCCCCGCTCTCCGCAGCCCCGCTCCCCGCTCTCCTCAGCCCCGCTCCCCTCTCTCCTCAGCCCCGCTCCCCGCTCCCCTCTCTCCTCAGCCCCGCTCCCCTCTCTCCTCAGCCCCGCTCCCCGCGGGGCGGCCCCGTGAGGGCGGGCGGGCGCTCGGCCGGAGCCGGAAGCGGCGCGCGCAGGAGCCGGGCCCGCCATGAGCCGCCCGCCCGCGCTGCAGGCTGCGACCTGCGGGCCCTGGGAGATGCGGGAGCGCCTCGGCACCGGCGGCTTCGGAAACGTCGTCCGCTGGCACAACAAGGTAGGCGGCGGGTCGGGCCCGCGGGGCGCCCCGGCACGGGGCCCCGCGCTCAGCCGGCCCGCGCTGTGTCCCGCAGGAGACCGGCGAGCAGGTGGCCATCAAGCAGTGCCGGCAGGAGCTGAGCCCGCGCAACCGCGACCGCTGGGCGCTGGAGATACAGATCATGAAGAGGTGAGGGGGGCCGTGCCCGGGAGCGGGTCTGGCGGGTGCTGAGGGAAGTGCTGGGACAGGCCGTCAGGGGATCCCTTCCGGGAGTGCCCGCTCCTCTCTGGGCGAGTGCGTGGGAGTCCGCGCTGAAGCGAAGCTGTCGCCAGGCTCCGGGGTCTCGGTGCCGCCTTTGCATGGCTTGTTGCTGTACCTTCCGGGCATATCTGCCGTGCATATGCGTTGAAGGAGTGCACTGTCTGCACGTGAAATGCAATGAGTTAGGATGAGTCTGGGACCGTGAAGGATGGATGGGTGAGTTGCAGACCTTTAGAATCTACTAGTTCAGTTTCTAAAAGGATTAGTGACCATGTAGGACTTGGAGTGATGACCATGAGCATGTGAAACCGTGTAGCATTTGCAGCACATCACGTGTACTTGCCTTATTTTCATTTCTCAGACTCAACCATCCCAATGTGGTGGCTGCCCGTGATGTCCCTGAAGGGATGCAGAAGCTTGCACCAAATGACTTGCCCTTGCTGGCCATGGAGTACTGCCAAGGCGGAGACCTCCGCAAGGTGAGGGCTCTGGGAAGGTGACCGAGGGCAGGATCAGCTTCTCATCTCATCCTAGGTGTTCTGTTGAAGTTTTCCCATAAAATCTTTGTTTTCACATCCTGGTGCTTCCTAGTCATGGCATCAACAGATGTTGGTGGGCTGGTCCTTGGTGTTGCGTTCCGCTTTTGGAAATTTAGGTGCCTTTTGAAACTTTTTGTATTTGTGTTGCTGCAAGTAGCACTGTGAGGAGTTTGCACATAGAGGATGAGGGCACGTGTGAGGGACATGTGAGTGTGGCCAGGACCATCGGAGGGTAGGGTACCTCTGTAGGCTACACCCTTCCTCAAAGTGATTAACTCCTGTCTGTCAGAGGGAAAAATAACACAGGATAATTCTAATCCTAAGGTTTTTCTTTGCTATAATCTGCCTGTAGATAAAAGCCAGAGCTTAGACCTGAGATTTGAGCTGTTACTGCCATGCACAGGGGAAATGGCTAAGAAAGATGGAGCAAGTAGAAGGATGAGAATGGGATGACATCGCCTTCTCTCACCCACTCTGTTATCCTCCCATGCCATTAGACCAAGGCCTGAAGCTGTAATTGCTGCTACCAGAGGTCACAGACCATAGAGTTTTGTGCCTCTAGAGACTTTGATTGCAGTTACTTAGACTTCTTGCATCCCTGAGAATTTGTGGGACTCTGAGCCTCACTCAGGATAGAGGAGGGAAAGCTTACATTGCGTTGTTTACTTGCAGTACCTGAATCAGCTGGAGAATTGCTGTGGCTTGCGGGAGGAAGCCATTCTCATCTTGTTGTCTGATATTGGTAAGTGGCAGCAGTACCACCAGCTGTCTGAACTAGGGAAGCCCTTTTAGTGCCGAATCCACTCTACAAATATGCAGCAGTGACCTTAATAACTACATCTTAGTCTGACTTCTTATGATCATCTCTCAAAGGTCTGGGGAGGTTCCTGCTGACTTGAAAGTAGCCAGCATTAATACAGTTTACAAGAAGGATGGGAGGGAACACCTAGGGAGAAAACTCTGCTTGTGTCCAGAAGTGTTTGATGCCGACTTTCCTCTTGCACTGATGTGTTTCGTTGTATGTTTCATTGTATAAGATTTGACCCAAAGACATGCTTACAGTAGGTAGAATTGAATCCTTACCGAGCTCATGCTAGGTACTGTTAATTATGCTCTTAGAAGTGGCTTTTTCTGTGTCTCAGCTTCTGCTCTCAGGTACCTTCATGAGAACAGGATCATCCACAGAGACTTGAAACCAGAGAACATTGTGCTGCAGCAAGGAGAGCAGAGGGTAAGCACAAACCAGGTGTCTCTATCTGCACACACAAGTAAGTGTAAGAGGAAGGTGCATGTGCTTCCTGCAGTTACATGGTCCCTCTGCAAGAGCACTCCACCCAGGGGGACAGCTGCTTCTCTTCCTTGGCACCTCTCCCGCATACCTTTGAAGAGTTGAACCTTTTCTTTCTGCTGTATGATATGCTTTTAACAGGACTTCAGTCTAGTGTTCTTATTCTCTGTTGTATGTTTCAGTTAATACACAAAATCATTGACCTTGGTTATGCTAAGGAACTGGATCAGGGTAGCCTGTGCACATCCTTTGTTGGGACTCTGCAGTACTTGGTAAGGAAGGAATTCAGCTAAAAGAGCAGCTCCTGCTTCTTAGTGGGGTAGAATGAACTGTTACCAAGCTTTGGGCTGGGATGAGGAACTTGTGCTGGTATGGGGTGCATTTGGGGTGCTTCAGCGTGCAAAGGTGACCCTTTTTTTGGCTGACACTGCGTTTGCAGTGTCTGCCAGCTATGTCTGTTATAAATAAGGAGCAGGAGGGCCAGTGACCTGTGCGGTTCACTCTGGGAGGGTCTCGAAGTTTGTGTTCTGTAACATCTTTAATCTTGTGTAGGAACGTTAGTGAGCTGTTAAGGGACAGAGAGAGCCAAGAGATGAGTGGCTTTGTCTTGTGTGTATAACTGTCTCAGGCTCCAGAGTTGCTGGAACAGCAGAAGTACACAGTGACAGTGGATTACTGGAGCTTTGGCACACTGGCCTTTGAGTGCATTACAGGCTTCCGACCATTCCTACCCAACTGGCAACCAGTGCAGTGGTGAGTGAGCCGGGGCCAGGTGACAGGAGGGGACCCCATGCGTCTGTCCTGTTTACAGTCCCTTGATTCTTAGGATAATATCCCTATGTTCCTTGCCCTTATGGAGACTGACTCCCTTCACAGGAGTTTGACCTACCTGAGCAAGTTCAGCATTCCTGATACTTGCCCTCTGGGATAAGGTCTGACTCCTGCAGGGCAGGCAACAGAAACTATAGTGGCATCTGTATTATATCTGTCAAGAGTAGCTTTAAGCTTTAAGAGCCTACTAACATGCAGGCTGGGAAAGGCAGGTGATTGTTTCACCGTTGTACTTGCCTGAATTCCTTAGGCATACAAAAGTGCGTCAGAAGAGTGAGCTGGATATTGTTGTTTCAGAAGACTTATCTGGAGAAGTCAAGTTTTCCAGCAGTTTGCCCTGCCCAAACAATCTAAACAGGTGAGCACTGCAAATTGCCATGCTGGGATAAACTGATTCTTCTGCATAAGGACCAGGTTTATATTATACACCTTGTTAACCTGTGGATAAATTGAGTGCGTGACACAGACAGTGCTTGTGTCACTTGTCAGACTTGCGGAGTTGTGAGTCTCAGTTTCTGCCTTCTAAACACTGCATTTGTGATGGGGAGTGTTGGGGGGATCGGGGCGGGGGCAATTGTTTGTCAGTCCTCCTGCAGAGACCAGGCCATGGGGTGACTGCAGATGCACTTCTACTTCTTGTGATCCCCTTCTGATCTTGATTGTTTAGTGTTTTGTCTGCAAGGTTGGAGAAATGGCTGCAACTCATGTTAATGTGGCACCCACGTCAGAGGGGTACAGATCCTACATATGGACCCTATGGGTGTTTCAAAGCTCTGGATGACATTTTGAACTTGAAGGTGAGCAGTGGGTCTGTATTATCCCGAAATATTTTTCAGAGAGCAGCTGCCTGTAGCCCATGAGAGAAGATGCTTGAGTCAGAGACCTAGGAGGGGGAGTGGCACAGAAACTCATGGAGCTGCCTCCTGGCAGTTAGTGACAGATGCTTTCCTCTTGCTTCTTTGAGGACAAATACTCCCTGAGCTGGTTGGGAGTAGCAAATAGCTTCTCTGTGTGCTTAGTTCCATGGTCTGGTAGAGGATTCTGCAGCTGGAGCTGTTTAATTGCCATGCGGCCTCCCCTCCACTCGATGGAGGACGAGGACTTTGGCATAATGTTGTGAAGTATCTGCAGAGTGACTTCCTGAGCCCACCAAGTGCTTTGAACAGTTTATTGGTGGCCAGTTTCTCAGTCCTGCACTCTCTGCTCAAACATGACCAATGTTTCTTCAGCCTTTCTAATGCCATGCTGCTCTTGTAGTTGCTTCATGTTTTGAACATGGTTACGGGAACTGTGCACACCTACCCTGTGACAGAGGAGGAGACTCTGGAGAGTGTGAAGGCCAGGATCCAGGCAGACACAGGAATCCCAGAACAGGACCAGGAGCTACTGCAGGAAGCAGGACTTGCATTGTTTTCTCAGAAGTTGGTCACTAAACATATAGCTGATAGCAAGGTGAGTCTGGGTACTCCTTTTCTTGTTGTTGAGTGAATCAGCAGGCACTGCTCTTCCTTTGGGATCACAGCACTCCCTGCTGTTGTGGCAGGCTTTTGTCACAGTAACCACACAGCCCTTGCCTCTGGTGTTCTCTGTTTGGCTGAGGAGGAATGTTCTGGTTACAGTGTTAACGAGGCTTGGTTTTTCTGAGGGAATTGAGTTGGGTCTTTTTTTTCTGCAGGTGAATGATACTGCAGCTACAGACACAGACCTCCTGTTCCTCTTCGACAACAAGAAAGTTTTGTACGAGGCACAGGTGGCCTTGCGTCCTCATCCAGAAAGTGTTGACTGCATCCGTAAGGACTTTCTCTAACGTGAACATGAGAGGGGACCTGTGTTCTGTGGTCTGCACCATGTGTAAAGAGCAGAGAGCTTTTGCACACTGGGACTGAAGCAGTAGTAAAAGGGACTGGCATAGCATTCATGCAGTTTGTCAGAATAACTGAGAAAAGTGTTTGATTTTGATATGGGGGGAACTGGGTAGGGCTTGGCCAGCTCTGAGCTTTGCAGGAGGGAACAGGCCCCTCAAAGGAGTAATGTTTGAGATTCTTTTGTCATGTGGTAACACTACTCTTGGGCTTCATGTTGATATGTACGTTTGTCTTTCCCTCCCTCCCCCCCTCTGTTTCTAGTTCAGGATCCAAAGAAGAATCTCCACTTCTTCCAGCTGCGCAAAGTGTGGGGTCAGATCTGGCACACGATCCGGGTGCTGAAGGAGGACTGTAACCGGCTGCAGCAGGGGCAGCGGGCAGCCATGTACGGGGGCAGCTTCTCTAGGACACTTGTCTCTGTGCTCTGGGGAAAGGGAAGGGACAGAAATGGGACCCTGCTGGAATGGGCAGCTGTAAACTATTAATGAAAATCTGGGAGTTGGCCCTCTGGCACAGCTGCATTTGTCCTCAGTGCCACGCTCTGGAGCTGTGCTTTGCTGTAAGGGGAAGCCTGCATTTTCAGTCTGGGAGGCTGACAGCACCTTCTTGTCCGTGCAGGATGAATCTGCTGCGTTACAACAGCACCCTCTCCAAGATGAAGAATTCTATGGCCTCCCTCTCTCAGCAGCTGAAAGCAAAGCTGGACTTCTTTAAAACAAGCATCCAAATCGATCTGGAAAAGTATAAAGAGCAGATTGAATTTGGAATTAGTGAGTATAGCATCTGGAAAACGTGCCTCTTATTCCCACAAAATACCTCCCTCTTCATCTGTGAACCTGAGAAATCCAATCTCTCTTCTTCCATTCCTGTAGCTTCTGAGAAGCTGCTGTTTGCCTGGAAAGAGATGGAACAAGCTGTGGAACTTTGTGGGCGGGTATGTTTCTAAATAACTGTTATCCTAAAGAAAAAGGATATTTATTATTTTATTTTTCACCAAAAAATTCTTGGAAGTTGTCTTATCCAAGAGCACAATCCTAATTTCTTTGAATTGAAGTGACTCCTGTTCTCCCTTGCCTTTGGCCAAGGCTGCTGTTTGCATCCTGCTGATGTTCTGCCCTGCTTTCAGGAGGATGATGTGGATCAGCTGGTGAAGAGGATGATGGCCCTGCAGACAGACATTGTAGACCTGCAGAGAAGCCCACTAGGTCGTAAACAAGGAGGAACGCTGGAGGATTTGTGAGTTGAACTACCTGGAACTTCAGATGCAAGACTATTTTTAGCTAAGCTGACCCAGCACAGGACAATGAAAGGGCTCTTTCTTCTGCCCAAATTGGGGGGGACTGGGAGGACTTCAACACTAAAGGCAGTTTTTGATTCATCTGTCACTAGTCTGAAATGGCAGACTGGTAAAGAAATTATTCAACTTGTCAAACTATTTGTTCTTAATTTTGGTTTTTGAGAAGTCATTTGTTTTCTCTGCCTTTTTCTTCTAGAGAAGAACAAGCCAGAGAGCTGTACCGGAGACTGAGAGAGAAGCCAAGAGGTAAAAGACATTTTAGCTCAAGGTCAGCTTGCTTTGTGTGGATGGTAACTCTGGAGATGTAGCAATGACCACTGAGGAAACTTCCTCTGCATCCTAGGCCTGCCCACACATTAGCTACACGTGGACTGTACTGGACCTACCTTCTTTTGGAGAGGGGAGTCAGGGAGTCAGTTTTACACTAGGCCAGCCTTGCTTTCTTGGCACTGTGTGAGCTCTTCCTGAACCTCCTCTGGAGCTCCGCTCCGAGCAGGCTGTTGACACAAGCATCTACTGCTGCTTCTGTGTAGGAAAGGTGAAAGACGTGGCTGTTCTTTGAGCAGCTATACAGTCCCAGCTCTGCTTTCCAGTTCTTAGACCTTTGAAGAAGGTGGCTAAAATCCAGGGCAGTTCATCCCACTCAAACTTGCATGCCCTGAATTTGGGATGTTTCAGGGCTGAAGCAGAAGTGGAAACAAGCCACAAAGAATGTTCCCCCTCTGTCCTGTAAGCCTTCCTGTCTGTGTAACACACTGACTCTCGTTCCAGATCAGAGGACGAGCGGTGACAGCCAGGAAATAGTCCGACTGCTCCTGCAGGCAATCCAGACCTTTGAAAAGAAAGTTCGAGTCATTTATGCTCAGCTCAGGTGAGCTTTGTAGATTTTGAGGGTTGAGAGAAAGCATCTTCTCTTTCAGCAGAATGTTTAAAACCCAGTGCACGCAGGGAATGGGATCCCGCAGTGCTACAGGGAATAAGTAACTGCAGGAACGTTTCCCTGCTGCAGTGGCCCATGTGTGACCTGATCCATTTTCACTTTTTTAATAGTAAAACTGTAGTTTGCAAGCAGAAGGCTTTGGAATTGTTCCCCAGAGTGGAGAAAGTGATGGATCTGATGCGTGAAGATGAGGAAACCGTTGTTAGGCTTCAGGAGAAACGGCAAAAAGAACTGTGGAACTTGCTGAAAATTGCTTGTGTAAGTAAAATAAAAACTCCACTTTAACCTGAAAATATGGTTTGTAGCACAGATTACTGAAATAATAGTAAATTGAGTATGTCCTATGGTTCTTTTGTTATTTTGAATTAGTGTTAAAGCCAAGTTCCAGGTTGTCTCATACTCCTGTCTGCTGAAAACTAGTGGAAATAACTGCAATCTGAATATTCTGTTTTCTGCAGAGTAAAGTCCGTGGTCCTGTCACTGGCAGTCCAGAGAGCATGAACACATCTCGTCTTGGTGGGCCTGGTCATCTGCTGCTGCAGGTCCCTTCTGAAACCTACAATTTATCAGAATCTGTAAGAAAAAGGTGAGGCAAGTCTGGAGTTCTGTAGCTGCTACCGCCAGCACTTCAAAGCTGCGCTTCCTGCTCTGTGAAATAATGGCACACACATTTCTCACATTTTACACTTTGTGTGCAGATTTCATTGTCAGCAGTCTTGGTTTACCTCATGGTTAGACTTTCTGGGGCTTGCAGATATTCCATATGAAAAATGGGGAATACAGAGCTTCACTTCCCTCTGCCTCCATAATAAAGGGTTTGGGGTTTTTTTTTCCTTAATCCAACTTGGAACACATTTCCTTGCCCCTGTCCCAAAAACTGGGGGATGCCATCAACCTTCCCAGTTGCAGTATGACTTATGAATAACCTGACTGCATTCAGTGTCTGCAGCATACCTGCCAGAAATATTTCAGAGGTAGAGGCAGTTTCTCTGTAAACTGCCATAGAAAATAACAGTGTAATTGTCCCTTTCAGTGAGGAACTGCTGCTGGAATCACAGAAACTTTGTAGCCAGCTCGAAAATGTGATGTATGACACAATGAAGGATCAGGAGCAGAGCTTCATGGTAATGTATTCATTCTTCTAGAAATAGACTGGGGAGGCTCATGGCTTCAAAGTTCTGCTTGTGTAGCTTTGCCACCACTAGGAGCTAATTGAAATCTGGGATTTACTCTTGTACAAAGAGAACAGGAGCTGTGGAGACAGGAAGCACCTGCTCCCCCGGGAACTGCTGCTGACATACTCCCTGGCTGCTGAGAGCGAGAGCCCTGCCCTGGGGACTGGTGGTGTGAACAATAAAGGAGGGGGGAGTTGCTTGGCTGTCGTATCAAAATACTGCAAAATTGCACTTAAAATCTGGTGGCAATATGGGGAGAGGGGCAGGGATGCTTAATGATGCAGAATACTAAAAGAGAGCAAAATATTAGAGAAATAAGTAACTTAAGGGTTTCCTTTACAGCAGTCACATGGCTTATTTTGAAACTCTGCTGACCAACTTGTTCACAGTACATTGTTTTAATTTTCTTAACTTGCTTCTCCTTTACTCTAGCAAAAGCTCAACTGTAAGCTGCTGTTGAACTTTGCAGTTCTGTTTATTCTTCAGGCTCTAGACTGGAGCTGGCTGCAGCTTCAGGCAGAAGAAACTAACAGTCCAGAACAAACCCAGATGTAAAATCACGTCAGTTACCCTTGAAGACGCTACTTTGGGAAGCCAAGTGTGAAAAGCTGCTGCCCTGAGAAGGGAAGATCAACTGCCTCCTTCTACTGTCACCTGCTGCTTCTGTGATGCACACACATGGCCTAGCTTTAGTATCCACCTCCCAGACACTCTGCTCTCAAAGATACAGTAGGGAATGCCTGTTCTAACTGCCTGGAAAATGTTCTTAATTGTGCCTTAAGACAGCAGATATTCTCTGTCCTAATATATCTTCCCTTAGGCATCACCTGTGGCTGTTCTACTACATTTTAGGCTTTCTAATGGAGCAATGGACAATGCATGCCCAGGCACTGGTAGATGTCACCTTTGTAATGAACTGTGAACTTCATTTCTTAACTCTGCTGATTTGCACTTTTTTTCTTTAAGTGTAATGGTTGTACGTACCTAATACTTGTTTCCTGTATGGGAACGAAATGATCTAAAACATGTAAACTTTTGGTTTGCTCTTTTTGATACCATCAATAACATTTTAATGGAAAAAGCTGCTTTCACTGTGCAGGTCTCTAAAACATGAGAGGTTGTAAGGATGTTATCCTAGAAACCCCAAGAGAAGGAAATGCTCAGTGTACAGGTACAGTGTGACAAAGCATTTGCAGATTATGTGTTAGCTATGCTTAAAGAACAGCCAGATGGAACACAGCTTCTCTGAACCTTGCTAAGAGTCAAGACACACCAACCTTCTGTTCCGACTCGGACCAATTTATTTCATTCTGATGTAACCCCAAATTTCCACTACAGCACAGAGACCACCTCTTATAAAAGGCTGTGGAGTACAGGACATGCAAAATGCAATACAATAAGGGGGAGAGGTTGGATTATCTTCTGTTTTTTAGGAACAGATTTAAAATACAGGAAACTGAAATGTGGCACAAACATCACAACTTCCATGCATGCCTTCAAGTGTCTTCCTCTGTTGTGCTGGCACTCTCTGGACCTTCAGCAGTGGGTTAAAGTCGTTCTTTGGAAGAGCAGAAAGTTCACACTTCTTCAAATTTCAGAGTATATTAAGGCCGAAACACACTGGGTATACTTTTCCTTCATCTTCCAGAGCACCACCAGTTGTTTTACTTACAGCTGTGTTAAGCTTCCAGCTCAAATCCCAGCCCAATTTTGTGACCTCCAGCACTGAAATTCTTGCCATCAATCAAGCCTGAGACGGTCAGTTTAACACCTATGAAAGCAAGTCACGAGACCCATCACACTCTGAGCCCCTGCACAGTGCCCTCCCTCAGGCACCTGACCTCACCACTGTCTATGTACTCAACTTCCTACAGCAACAGACATCCTTTCCTTCTGTGAGTCTGTGGAAAACTGAGCTCATTTGTTCATCTGTTTTGTTCTAAAGATTACAGTGAAGTAACCCACAGTGTAGTACTTAATACTATTTGCTGCTCCCAGTGAGACTTACGTACCAGGTCGGAGGGCATGAGTGTACCCGAGTCCAATGAGGCTGGCATTGTTCACTTTACCCTACAGGAAAAAGGAAATCACAGTATTTATACCCTGTGCATAAATATTCAGCATTGTCCCGGTGCCCTGAGAAGGTGGCTTATGCATTAACTCTCTTCAGCTACTTGTAGAGTAACCTCTGGTAGAAGCACGTTCCAGTCTTTTCTTAAGAGTTTCCAGCCTAAGAAATCTTTTCCTCAAATGGTGACCCCATTATGCCCAAAGTGCCACCCTGTTCTTCACTGCCTCCAATACTGTGTCTTCATATCCTTTTAAGAGCTACTTGCTACAGTCCCTCAAAGAAGTCTGTCTTGTTCACATCACTCAGGAGTTGACTTTTTTTCATTTAATGAGCAATAAATATATGAATATGCAGACCCCTTTTTTGCATTAACTAAGTTTTGAGCTGTTTACAATAGTATTTCTCATCTTTAATTTTAGCTGAATTGTCCTGGAACTAAGTCTTGTTTTGAAACAAAACAAATGCTTGTTTTAACACTAAAACTAAAGCAGCACACTGACCTCATGTGTCAGCTGACTTTCAAGGGTCAACTCAGCTGAACTTCCACCATTGTAACTGTAATACTGTTTTACATTATGGATTAGAGAATTAAAAAGCACACATCCTCTCATTACGTTTTGACACACATCTTGCAGAGCTCCAAACATACTAATCAGACTATTTCACTATGGACAAAACTACAGTTTAGATTTCTTTTTTTTTCCTAATTTCACAGGTATAACCTGTGAGGTCCCAATTTACATTTGAACCACAACAAAAGCCACAGTTTGACCTCTGCCATATCCCTCAGTAACTAGTCAAAGCAACTACTTTGTAACACAAATTTTCAGTATTTGTGGGAGCTTGAAATACTCATTTCTTTAACAAAGTTCTTACCACAACAGAAGTCTTGTCATCCAGTTGGTACTTTGCAGCAATACCAAAACGTGTGTTGTTACTGCCAGCAGTCCATGCAAGATTGACCGATGTCTCAACCTTATTATTAACCTTCTGATAAATAGACCCACCAAACTCGGTGCCATCATTCCTGTTTGTAACAGATGCAAGTGTGTCAGGCCTTGCCTTGTTTAATAACTCTTTAGGTCAGCCCTTCCCCACAACCATAATAAACAAGACTTTCCAACAGCTGAGACCCACGTTTTGAGGTTCTGACAGAAAAAATAAACCCAGATAACCCAGTTGTTTGTCTCAGGTTAAGCCAACCTGTGGTAACACAGAGGGACAAATCCAGGAGACTTCAGTTATGGCAGTGATGAGACTGAGAACAATGTTACTGCAGTGCAGTTGTTTAAATACACCATCTTCAAAGACTCACAGCATCTCAATGCCCAGGCTAGAGCTACAAGCAATGACAGCAGGAAACACTCAAGCACAGCACAACAGAGGCCTCTCCCCTTCACCTTGGGCATTTCTGAGGGGACAGACGTGGTGGGGAGGCGGAGAAGGTACAGGAGTTTAATTGAAGAACTTTTACAGAAGTTAAAAGTTCACAGATTTTAATTCCAAATTAGCACTTATAAAGTGCCTCTACATCACTATCTTACAAACCCCCAAATTACTCTGAGACAAGCTACCAAGGCAGCCAAGAGTTGGAAAGTTGCCGTGTTTTAGTAGATTAAAACACTGAATAAAAATTATTTGGAAACAAATTAGCATCCCCTTCCATCCACCTACCTTTGACCCAAGTCCACTAATGCAACTATTCCTACGGTTTGGCTCCTCTGGTAATGTTTTTCTAGGCTCAGATAATACTTACACATTAGTGTGCAGCTGAAAGTCTCCCGCCTTATATCCCAAGGCAAAGTTATTTTGTGAAAGCTTATACTTGGCTGTATCAAAAGCCATCTGGTAGCCAGCAAGCCAGCCTTCATAGCCCAACACTGCCCAGCCATAAACGGTTGGTCCAGCGAGATCAATGTCTATGTTGCAGCCTACATTTATATATTCTCTTTTGTAGGAGGTCTTCAACTTTGCACTCTTCTTCCTGCAGACAGAAACATGCTATTTTACCCGTGGGACTGTACAGGTGTGTATGATATGTAGTTTATTCAGCTATGTATGTCCCCTAAGGCCAGTTAATGAAATGACTGTAATGCCTACTCAGAACTGCATGAGGGCACGGGATAAGGACAATGCTGGCATTATGTATATTCACATGGTGCTGTTTCCCCCCCACCCAATTCTCAAACTCCTTACAATCCTCAAGGAGGAAAAAGGACAAAAACATTTCTGTTTGTTGCTCTAAACCCCCTAAGGTTTCAAATGTCGTTCTACACAGATGAGTGTGATGTGTTATGGCATCATCAGTCTCTTCCAGGAGTTGTTTAAGAGGAGAGTTAGAGATCTAGTACCTACTGCAAAACAACACATTTGCCACTGGCCAAACCCCTTTTTGCAGACCTTGTCCTTCTGAGTCCACTATTACCCACTGCCTGCAGAATATTCTCCAGTGACTGCAGAATATTCTCCAGTAAGTGCTGAGCATTTACACAATGACCACAATAAGCACTTCTGAAAGTTATGGGGAATTCTAGCACTCCTTAGACAAAGGCAGTAGAAAGTATTTACCCTGTGTTCGGTACAAATGTAGTGTCAAGAGCCACCTTCAATCCTCCAGCCAACTGCAAAGAGAAACCAAGACATCTGCTCAGAATTCTGCTGAAACATGATTTGTGACACTCACTACTAGAACTCTGCTTCCTGTCTAAAGAGAAAACAAAACACGACCATGTGTTTAAATCCCTCATCCTACAGCATCTTCAGATGTCACTGAAAACATGAATGGCCATACAGGGCAGAGGGCACCACAGAACTTTTACTATCTTTGGCACCATTACCTTGTACTTCAGGCATTAAGTGTAAGGCATAAACCTATTAAATTGAAAAAGAACTCTGTGTTTTGAGAGTGTTGTACCCTGCCAACCCTTCCTGTAAGCAGTGCCAAGCTGCAAATGCTCATCTTTCTCTTCGACCTTACAAAACATATTCAATCTCAAGGCAGCCAAACTTAAGTCCTTGTGTATTAAAGCATTTAAAATGATGAGAGTCCTCTTTGTTTTTCCTGCATGACTACAGCAGTGACAGTTCTACACAGCTCATGGGTAATAGTTTGGTTCATTCAACCAGCCAAGTAATTCCACAGGGCTGTAACTACAGGAACTCCATCCCCCTGGATCATTCTGCTGGAATCCAGCACCCCGCACCCCCAGCCTGTGTGTTCTCACTTCCTATAGTACTCCAGATAGTTTTGTGTAGCTTTCACTCTCCAATGTTTTCTGTTCAATACTTTCTCATACCAGCTGCAGAAACATTTTCAAAGTATCTCCTTCCTCTTACCTGATCCTCCACAGCAACTTCTGTTCCCAATGTGTTATCTGTGTTCCACTTCTGGGTGAACGTCAGTCCATGTTCTTTCATCTTGTACTTGGTCTCTAGACTGCCTGAAGCCTTGCCCGTGTCCGTGTTGGAAGAGCCAGTTGCAGTGAAGTCCTGGCAAGAGCATAATACGAGTTTCAGTTCTCTTGACGTTCAGTTACATTCAGTTTTTCCACTTGTTGAGTCCAGCACTCACAACTGCTACCCCCAGGCTTTTTGACAGAACCCCTCAAAATCCTCCTCCTCCTTTTCCCTATCCCCACCTAAAATAATTATCTTTGCCTCACAAAAGGCTGCTGCTTTTGGTATCTCTGTTCTGAGTATTTCTTTTATTGAGGTGTGCTCCTGAAAACCCACTCTCCCTTAGGAAAAGCAATCCTGCATCCAACTTACAGTGTCAGATGAATAGCAAACGAAAAAAGTGTATTTTTCCCACATTTCTGCAAACACCTCGTATGTTTCTTCATTGTAATTACTTTTTCTCTCATGTTTAAGCAGTGAAAATGTCTTCTGGAGAACTGACGCTTTTCACACTGACTACCACAATCTGCTTGTGCTTCCCCCTTCCCTTTATCCTGATGTCACTGAGACCCTTCCTATACCACGGGGATGACTTTAGTACCTTCTCCCTCACCTTCTCATCCATTACTTCAGCCAGTACTGCACTTCTGCAGCTCAGTCACCCTTTGTAAAGCACCTTAAAATCAGAGACCTTTTCTTCTTCCCAGTATCAGAAAGTAACCTGCCCTCCACAGCACCCTGAGATCTCTCTGTGTTCTGTAACATGCTCTGTATGTATTCTGTAACATCAGAGCTTCCTGTTATTTAGGGGACTTCAAGTGTCAATAAACATCTCTCCTCCTGGAATAACTCAGTTTCGAGCACAACCCAGTATAAAGCAGTGAGCAGGAATATTGCCACAGTAGTAAGCTCAAGGTTCAGGAATTCATTTTTAAGAAGGATCTGAGAACAGCCCTCATTTGTCATCCCCATCTCTCAAATATTTTCCTTGAGAGAAGATAAATAACCTGTCATTACATTTCCAAGTTACGTCTCTCTTGAAGTTTAAATATTGAAAAATACAGTGCTTAAGAGATGGCAGTATCCATTTCCAATATATCCAAGCTTTGGAACCCTGACTTTCCAGATCCTTGTCATTCCAGGACTATTCCTGGATGCTGCGTACATTACTTCCACAATTCTGGACTTTGCAGAGCGTACAAAGACACAAAGAGTGTCTGTAAATGGTTTGGAAGTGCCAGGTAACATCCTCACACACAGTCTGGGGCGGTGGGGAACGCTGCAGGGAGAGCAACTCAAGCCAATGCACTACTACAAGAGCCCAGCAGTTCTACAACACATCAGGCAAGCTAACAAAGACATGTGACACAAGTCAGGATGTGTTGGACTGTCCTTCAGACATCACTGCTCCACAGTGTTCTAATGTGGCCTCCACCAAGTCAGTGTAAGGACATCTTGATCCTGCCTCAGAACTCAGAAGGAACTTTCTTCTGGTGTCAGAGCAGGTAACCGATTAAAAAGGCTTGGCTTGTTTCTCAGATCAAGAAAAGGAAGGCTGTAAACACCTGTCTCAAAGCCAAAGGCAAAAAAAATGCACTGTCACATGATCAAAAGCCAAAGCATTTTGTCAGGTGTCAAGAACTGAAGCTGCTCTGGAAGCAGAAGGCACAGAGCTGACATCTGCTGCCATCAATCTCTGTCCGTGTCACCAGAGCGTCTCCCCAGACCAGCCCGCGCAGAAGCATTTCTGGAATTTTTTGTAGCTGAAAAATCAAACTCATTCTGGCTCCGTGTCATGCCCATCTGGGTCAGCAGCCAAGCACAGCTTCCCACTGACCTTCTAGTTTGTGGTGGCACCTTCAGCAATGCCATGCATTAGTAGGCAAAACCACTTGCAATCTCTGAAACAATTACAACCAACAGACACCATCATTGCTGTTTTCTAAGCCCACAGAAAACATCCAAATGTTTCTGTATCGTAACAACCAGAGCTACTATCAGTACCCATGTAGGAATTAGATCTCACACGTTGTTCCCTACGTCAGCTCCATCCCCAAATATCCGCTCTGCTGCAGCAGAAGGCTCATCAGAAACACTAACAAGCACAACATCTGAAGCAACAGACAACTGTATCAATACCACATCTATCCTGTTTTCCCCCTGTTGTTCTTAGGGTGTTCTTATTGTGGATTGTTGGGCAAAGATTGCAAATGGCTTTACATACATGGATGATACAGCAGATTTAGAGCTCTGGACACAGTCAAACTGCACGACGTGGATGATAACAGGACTACACCCAATGGAATGGTTCACAAACAACAGTATGCACCACAGAAAACAAGGAAGACAAAGCAATAAAGAGCCAACATGCCAAAACAGTCACTATTCTTACCAGCTGGATAAACATCCAATGAAAATCACATGGAAAAAGAAAAAGCCCATTTTAGAACTTACTACAGTTGTTCATGTTCCATCACACAGCGTAATTAACTATTTGCATACTATTCGAGAATCAAAACTTCCAGCCAGGAAAACTGCATATCAAGAGATGTCAGTAAGTGGAGGCAGCTGCACATGGCGTAGAGATACAGAGACCACATGCCTACGTGTTCCTGGTGCACAGTGCAGGTAACCCATCGAAAGCATAACTGAGACAGAATACAGCAGTACAAAAATAAGGACTTACCCCACTTGCATGATAAGAATGCAAGAGAAGGAGGGAGGAGCTAAGGCAAATATGTTTATGAAGTAGGCTGAAAAGCAGCACCATCTTATCAATCAGAAGAGCATCAAGTGGGAGCATGCACAGAACTGAGTCAGTGTAAGAAAAATATTATTTAGTAAACAACATATGCCTGTGGTTAAAGATCAAAACTATGAAGCCCATCCCTGGTTTTGCCTCCTGTGAAATCGTGAGGAAGCTCCACTTCTCCATCATTAGAGTGCGGATCATAACATTTTCTAGTTACTTAAGTGCTAAAGTTTAATTAAGCCCTCAAATTCTATGTAAAAGGTACTGCAGAAGGACTGTTTAGTTTTAATTAAGTCTTGAAGTGTAACCACAGTGAAAATGAAGTTAAGTTAAACTGTGGTGCTTATTTGCCACTTGGACTTCTGGATAAAAGTCCTTCCAGACTCAAAATCCTATGAGAACCAACAGCAGCAGGGAAATTCAAATGCACGCCTGAGCAGAAATGAGAGCTATGTAAGGTGAAGAAACTCCTGTCTGGGACATATCAGTGGGAACAGGGAGGAATGAGAATTCTTGCTGGCCACAGGAGAAGCAGCACTGCCATGTCAGCTCAAAAACATCTGAGTCAGCTACAAGTTTTAAAATGAGAAATGAAAGAGAGAGGCAACACCTGCCAGCAAGTGGCTGCCACCAACCATCTCAGGGATCTGTCCTTTCACTGCCATGCCAGTGATGTGGAAGGCCCCCAGTACTTACCACCCCACTGGTAGACTTGGTCTTCAACTCCAACTTGACCATTCCAAATCCTGAAAACAGAACAGCACACAGGGCCTGCTTTACCCCAGTACACAAGCAAGGCTTGTTTCCAGCATATCCAAAGTACCACAGGTAGGGTACACTGAGCTGAAACAGCCTATTTTCATGTTTCAACAGTTGATCGTACTGAGGAATGACTGAAAGAATTCTGACAATTCAAAGTGAGTGGTCTCATAATTTATAGTCATAACAGACACCAATCATCAAGTATTTCCATCTTCTGTAGCTGCCTGCAGTCTGGGACCCATCAATACAGTTACCATTTCTGCTGATTTACTCAATTTACTTTTATAGTTCTGATTGCAGAACAGGAAATTTTTCTTTTTAATTTTACGTAGCATACGGATTTGGGATACAAATGCAATCTTTCTCCCACACAAAATCAGACTAAAAAAACATCCACACTGTTAGTACTGTTCCCAAAAAGGGACAAATGCAAATATTGTGGCAGTATCTTCTCTACCTGCAACAGGAGGCTGTTCTGATTAACAGAAAGGTCACTTTACCTCAGGAACCTGATTACTGCCACATAAGGCCTCCTACGGCAACCTGCATCATTGTCACTGATTTAATGCCTCTAAATACAAAAATTGGAAGGTAAAGGGTGGAGCATTTTTCAGAGACTGTTCTGGAGCGCATCTTAAGGTCAAACTCCTGACTTTCCCCTCTAACTCTTTGCCACTGCAGCATTCTCATGATACACGCCCGAAGTTCAGATTCAGAAGGTGCCACACGCTCCAAGCCTCTGCTAAATTCCTACCACAAGCTATTAGGGGATCTCTGAGGTACTAGTGTTTTTACTGGTATTTTCAAGATGCCTAAGAAAAAAATATGAAAGGTTATCAAACCACAATCATGTTACTTACCATAACCCTTGTTGAATACATCCCTGGCAGACTTTCCCAAGTCACTGTACGACGGTGGTACAGCCATTGGATCTGAAACACATGGAAAGCTGTAAGAATCCTAGGTGTAACAGCATCAAATCTAAACTTTATCCAAGGCATTTATAAATCTATGACCAGCAGCCTCTGAGTACTTCACTGACAGGGAACTGTCAAAAGTCCTCCTTGCATCACTTGCTGTGTCAGAAACAAGGAAGTTCCCAAAGCCAACGCATTAATTGGAAACACTGAACCCAGATATTACATCCACCAATGTCAGCCTCACATTCTTCAACTGCAAAAAGAGCCTTATCACTGTTCTGATAACAAGCAAACACTGCTTTCCTGGCAGAACCCTCTCTGAAAAGGACCCCAAAGGGCAAAGCAAGGTCAGGACTGAGCAATCCCAAAGGAAAACAGATCTCACTTCCATCTGCACTTGTGACTTCTTAGAAAGCTTTTTCAGAGATGTGTAAGAACAGAGGTCTCTGCACACTGTCCAGTAACCCTCAGTATCTCTACACGGTGCATACACAGCAGCAAAACTTACATTTCCTAATACGGGTCCCTGGGACAACCACTCTGGAGGGCAAAACTCAAAAGGACAGGCACATGATACTACAGCTCACATGATACATTTTACCTTAGTTACCATAATTCAGGGATTTTGCATCAGAAAATCCACAATAAAGTGCAGGAAAACTCTTTCCCAGTGGAAAATTAGTCTTCCCCTTCTAGATCAAGCATGCATAACTGTGAAGGCACACCTGCACTCCTTTCTTTTGCTTTTAAGGGTAGTTCTTTGCCATTCCTACTTCTGATGCATTTGTTCATATTCTTCTCTGCAACACCCGACTCCAGAAACGCCCCACCCCAGCTTCTGAAAACATGTCACCCCACTACCTCTTTCATGCTTTGCAAGCTGTCTCTTAAAGTCTTTCTGCCTCCCTGCGCAGATGGATATGGGCTTTCGAGAGACAAATGGCACCAGTGCTGAGGAGTCTTGGGGCTCTCCACATCAGCTTCACTGAAATCACTTCCAGTAAAGGAGGACTTGACTGTCCTGTCCAGCACCTGCTTGATCTAAATCTCACCCTTTTGGGTGACAACCTGTTCAGTTTACACTTCATTTTCCTAAGGCTATTGAGACATCTTGAAAATTGTGAGCCTGTACACTCTCCTAACACGTCTCCTCTGTTTACAGCACACAGCTACGTTTTCTGTATTCTATGTGTTTTAATGTGTATGTTAAGTATTTAAATGGTATTAAAAAAAAGAGAGACTCTCGAGGTTAACTCATACTGAAATACATAAATTCTTTGCTAATAACAAACAGCTCTAACAATCGTCTACAGGAACCGAGCTCAGAGTTTCACAGCTCTTAACCCTCAATTTGAATTGGTCTCCATCAACCAGACGCGATGACAAGAGCCCGCAAAACGCGGTGTAAAGCGGGCAAGGAAACACAGGAGGCTGAGGAGTAACCGGGAAAACCCCGCAACGCGCCTAGGAAACAGAAGCACCCTCAGGCGGCCGCGCCGGTCCCGAGGGGCGCGGCGGGCCCGGCCCGTGGCCGCCCTCACGCCCCTGCGGGGGGGCCCCGGGGCCGCGAGCGCCGCCCCCGCCCCGGCGAGGCCGCGTTACGAAACCGGTAACGGCTCCGGGCCCTGCCGCGCCCCCCGCCCGGCCCTCCCGGCCGGACCCCCGCTCTCGGACCGCACGGACGGGCCCACCCCGGGCGGCCCGCGGGACTGAGGGCGCGGCGGGGCCGCCGGCAGCGAGCGGCCCGCGGCCCCTCCGCAAGGTGACTCGGGGGACGCTCGGGGGACGCCCGGGGAGGCCCGCAGGACACCGCCGGGCCCGGCCGGACAGCGCCGCGGGACGCGGGATGCGACTCGCCCTCGCC
>JAYRBT010000060.1:1702065-1720657 GCA_036023395.1 Myiotriccus ornatus | reverse complement strand
GAGGGTCCCCTCACAAACCCTGCTCCGAACCTGAGGGGCCCCTCACAAACCCCGCTCTGAACCTGAGGGTCCCCTCACAAACCCCGCTCCGAACCTGAGGGGCCCTCACAAACCCCGCTCCGAACCTGAGGGGCCCCTCACAAACCCCGCTCCGAACCTGAGGGGCCCCTCACAAACCCCTCACCGCCCTCCCCGCTCCGAACCTGAGGGTCCCCTCACAAACCCCGCTACAAACCTGAGGGTCCCCTCACAAACCCCTCACCGCCCTCCCCACTCCGAACCTGCGCTGGGTGACAAGGGGGTGTCGCGTCACGGGCTGGAGGGACTCGGTGAGCTCAGAGGTCTTTTCCAGCCTCAGTGAGTCCATGGTTCTGTGATTTCGTGAACTGCGGCTCAGCAAAGCCCTCAGGAAGGGCCGCCCCGGCCCCGAGGTGGAGGAAGGAGCTCAGCCGAGCTGCTGCGACACTTTGGCAAACCCTCACAGGATGGTGCGGCCAGCGGTGGTGACAAAGCCCACTGCCAGCGGGCACAGCAGGGCTGTGTGTGCCCAGACGGGAGCGCAGCGCGGGCCCCTGCCACAGACTGCCACAGACTGCCCCACAGCTCAGCTGCTGCCGCCCGCGAGCACCAGGGACCTGCAGGCAGGGAGGCCCAGAGAAGACCCAGTGAAGTGGGGAGTGGGGAGAGAAAAGACGAAAAAGAAGGACATGCTGTATATGTAGTTCAAGGAAAACAAACAAGCAAGCACTCTGAACAAGCCTTTTTTTTTTGCACATAGAAGAATTCACAGTGTTACGGGAGAGACTGCAAAGCCAGCGAGTTCTGCCTCGAGGCCCAGTTAGGCTGCCTGTGGAAGAGGATGGAGAATGCATCAGTGTAATGCTGTGTGCTGCCCAGGAGACACCTGTCAACATGGGAAACCTGTGTTACTGCTTCTTGATGTCTTAAAATTATAGCTAATAAATAATAACAAAACAGGATTACACATTCATGACGGAATATCCAATTTGTTTATTCCCACTGATCATTGAAGAAAATACTAAATATATCAGCTATATATATATTTTTACTATGAGGCATCAGAAGACTTCACATAATACCAAGTTAGCTTCTAGTTACCTTACATACCACTGCATGCATTACTGCTGGGGAACATTCCCAGAAAATAATTAAAACTCCCAATATGAAAAACAGAAGAAAATAAAGACATAACCAAGAGTACCAGCCTATAATCTCCATTACTAAGACTGATCAACACTCATTGTATAAGAACAAGTAAAATTGTAGTTGTTCTGTAAGCTTAAGTCAGATAAAAATAAGAAATAGTATTACATCCATCTTTGTTTTATGATTTAGGTCAGGTTAAGTAGTCTGACAATAAAGAATCTTTGTCCCAAATACAACTAGTAATGCATTCTTGACGAGACCTCCTCTCACATTCAAACCAGCCCTTACCTTCCTCAACAATTAAAGAGGAGGTATAAAACAAGATCTGACAGGTTTGCACATAAAAAAGGCAGACTGAATCTACAATAATGGTGGAAATGCATCAATTCATCAGACCAAGATGAAGAAAGTGAACAAAATACAGAGCACTGCAATGGACAGGACTACAAGACCCCTGGTAACAAAACCCAGTCACATGCAGCAGGAGAATGGTCACATCAGAGTACAGCCCATACTGAAAGGGTTTAGAAGGAAACTGCTCATCACGAGCTTCAAGACGCTTAACACAGAGATAAGGAGACATAAATAGCAGTTGAAAATGGTATTCCTTAGGAGTACGTCAGGACACAGCTCACTTTCTCATTCTGTGGCTACACGTACATAAGATACAAAGAGAGGAGCTGGACGCCTCAACCCTGGAAACATTCAAGGTCAGACTGGACTGGGCTCTTAAGAAACCTGATTTAGTTGAAGATGTCCCTGCTCATTGCACGGGGGTTGGACTAGAAGACTAAAGGTGCCTTCCAACCCAAACTATTCCATGACTCTGAAAATGAAATCTTACAGGATTTGATCCTCACTACACGTTCTGTACTAGTGCCATGGACTTGCTTTAAACATCAGTAACACACACTTTTGCAGTAACAACCAAAGTAAGACTATGCACTTCATGTATTCATAAGCTACAAAACATCTCTCCAGGCTACCCAGACAAGCAGTTATTCACTCCGGTCCTTTGGCTCCCGGTACTTCCACTGGATGTAGTCAAAGATGTCTTCTTCACTTTCCACTGGCAGGGCCTCTCCAGCGACTCCTGCAAGTAAATTACAGATGCTATTTGAAAGGGGGGAAGATTAAGACAAAACTGCTGTAAGTAAAGCAGACTTAAAAAGCCACTCAAACAACCCTCACTGCCCCCTTGGCCTTTTCATACAGTGTTGAGGTGATTATTCTTATTAGTGTCAAAGGAAATAAGGTAATGAATTAACTTTGGGCCATGTGGTTGTGCAGTTAAATATATTTATAGTCGGGTGCATGTGTGTATAGTCACCTCCCCTCCAAAACAAACCAACTGAAGGACATGGCATATCCTGTGAAAAGAGTGGGAAACCCCTTATGTGCTATGCTTGACACAGAAAAAACAATCTTTACACCAGTAAGACTTTAAGAAGATTAGGTAGCCCAAAGAGGTAACTTTGTGCCACAGCACTGCCTGTATATAAGCAGGCTGCCTCTTCCTGCTATAATAGTGCCCAACACCAAAAAGGACACTGCAAGAACAGTGTTTATCAGAGCTATTTCCAAAGCACTGCACCCGCCCGGAGATCACACAAGTGACCAGAAGGAACACTCTGTCACTGACCAGTGACACCCAAGCGACGGATCGTGTATTCGTTGATGGTGAAGCCCATTTCCAGAGCATGAGCTCTCATGTTCTTATTGAATATATCACTCCCTGTGAAGTACAGCACACCACAGTAATACTGATCTTTGGGGATAAGCCTAGAGGAAAAAGCAGAAATGCAGACTTAGAACAAATATATAACAGAAAAGTTACAAGCCACTTGGAATTCAGCCCTTCAGACACTGCTTTAGGTCTACTTTCTGTTTGTGCCCATACATCCTGCAACTCTGCACATTTGATTTTCCCCAAGCCAGGTGCAAGAATGAAATGAACTGCCTATCAAAGAAAGGTTCAGCATATGTAACTGACCCAGAAGTTACTGCTGCTCAGCCACTACCTGGTTATGGTGCTTGCATTCCTGCCAAGAATTAATGTCAAAGCAGGATGATAAAATAGAACACAATTCTGAACCTGGATAGAACGTCATGATTTAAAATACAGCATTATTGCCAATAACCTGTTGTAGATACTGGCAGTTGTACAGTGGCTTCCTCAGTGAAAAGGAATTAGAAACCCAGTAAATGCCATGTTCTGAACATGGAAGTAGAGATCTGAATGCAGAGATGGATGTAAATGCCTACTCTGTAGCAGACAGCTAAACTGGGGTTTGGGTGGGGTTTTCTGGCTGTATTACCGGATATCAATTCTCCTGTGGGGATAGGCTGTTCCATCTTCTTTGTCTGGCAGCTGACAGACACCCTGCGAGGAAGTAAGGCAAGCAAGAAATTCAAATGAAATTAAACAAATTTGAGATCAATCTTCACCACCCCACCCCTAAAAATCCTCTAAACAATCCTCAGTTATCTGGAAAGCAAAGTTAAATTCCAGCTGAACTGATTAAATATTTCACTGGAACAGATGGATATCAGAGTACAGTAAATCACTAGAAATTGGAGGGGAAAGAAGTTTTTTCTTGAGAAATCCTCTGCCTCTTTTCAGTTCAAACTGCTTTTTAATCTTCATGCAATATTTAAGGGAAAAAAAAAAAGGAAAAGCTGCACTGCAAGCAAGGGATCTAAGAAAACTAAGTTCCTGTAATTCACTACTTGCTTCAGGCATCCAACATAATCCCGATTATATCCTGAGTCTGGCATCTTACTCATTAAATCTGTTTTGCAGCAAAACTCACAAAAAAAGGACACAATTTTGTCTAATTATGTATCTGTTATCTCAGAGCTACAGAAATATCTGTACACTTTCTAATACTGAGATCTTACTGTAAGAGATTCTCTAAGAGTTAACTGCAGGAAGTTTTTATGGGAGGCAAGGGGGAGAATTAAAAAATAAAATAAAATCACATCACAATTCCAGCAGTCCAAACATCTTAGATGTATCCCAGCTTCTGTCAGGAAAGGTAATCCCCACACAACATCCCTCACCACCAAAAAAGCCCTTACCATGAATTTGGTGTCACCTTTAGACAGCATATCTGTGACAAAGTGGACTTTTTCCAGTTGTTCTACAACTTGATGCAGAAGTTTTGACTAGGAACAATAACAGAAATCAGTTCACAAGTAATGAGAACATCTTACCTATTTACTTGATGGTGGCTCACATAAGTACAGGACATCACCATAAATATATGTATTATTCTATATAAAATTTGACCCTGAGGGGAAAAATGTAACAATAATACTGAGAAAAAAGCTGGTAAAATTACAGTTGTGCGACATAAAAACAATTTCCTGCTACCCCCAGGTCAGATTACTTTTAGTTGGAAGTGATAAATCTATCTCAGCTTCTAAGCTATGAATCTATAGAAGCAACACAAGAAACGAAACACTGTCATTAACATTTCTTCAGTTAGTCCCAGCAGATGACAAGGGCAGCAGGACGTTTTCCTCTCACCTAAATGACTGTGGCTACACAAAGAGATACTCAGTCTACCTTTAGTCCCTGCTTTACCCATCTGTCACATGTCTGCCTGTAAAAGCACAGGAATTTGAAGGGGTGGAGGAACGTGTGTGATGGGAAGAGGAGGGCCTGAGAAGTGATTATAACTCCTCAAATTAGACACGGTGATCCAAGAGAGGAGTTTAAAATTGCAGTAATGAGAAGATGCAAAAAGCTGCAGTACAAGTCTGAGACTGCGTATTTTCTGAATTTAAACACACCCTGGTGGAAGTAAAGCCCAGCACTGACTCACAGCAGCTGGGAACACACCTGTTTGGAGGACTGAGATGTGAAGCTTGGATGGGTCAGGAGAACATCCATATCACCACTTGACTCTGCACCTGGGCAAGGGAGAAGCACAGAAAATCCCCTCTGTGAATGCACTAACATTGGTGAACATCCATCTAACCTTTTCCTGTAAACACGTTTTTCTCGTAGAAAACAGTCCCTATTCAAGGTATTTGTAAAAAAAAAAAAAAGAGAACCTTGTTCTTCCATCAAAAAGTTTCTATCCCCCATACCTCAGAAAATACCCCAGAATATTTTGCTGTACTCTCTGGCAATGAAGGACAAATGTTGACATGTAAAGCACACAATTCACATTAGAACATACTACTCTTTATGGGGGCAGAAGCAAGGATGCATGTGGCTGCCTTGTCACTAATCTGATTAGTCAAGACAATACCAACAGCAGAAGGCCAGGTTCTGGCACAGATTCTCTCTGGAAGAACACCACACACAGTAAAGGGTCTTGCTTATTATCCCAAAATAAACATAACAAGATCACAGAGTACCAACCTCGTCTAAAACTGCCACAGACTGTAGCAATATAGTTTGGGTCCAACTTCTTTATCTCTTTCAGCACAATTTCCTGTGTAAAAAGGAAAGATGTGTGTTTGAAGGTGTCAGTCATTCACTGGCCATCAGTACCTCACATCCTCAACAAAGACATTCTTACCTGCATTTGCAGCATTTCTTCTCTTGGGATTCTTTTCTCAAAATCTTCAAAATATCTGCATATATAAAAATAAAAATGTCTGAAAGAATGCCAGAGGCAGCATCTTAAATTTGTAGTCAATTAAATGTGTATCAGGGGAAGGATTAACTTACATTAATGTCACATCACAGAAAGCTCCCAACTCTCACCACGGGGAGAGTAAAACCTCAAAACTGCAAGTCTGACAATGCTTAGAAGATGGTTTCATTATTTCCACTGCACATGAAGAGCTGCTATGAGGTGGGCATAGTATATTAACCAATTGGTTAATATTCATCAAGCCTTCTGAAAATATAAAAGGTTCCTGACAAAACTCAGCGCATCAGCAAGCAGGAGGAACAGGTCCCTCACTCTTGGTCAGAGGTGGCCTATGTTGGAAAGTGCTAAATGGAAGCTCACAAGCCAAATACGGCTCCTGATATATTTGCCTCGGGCTGCAAAAATCAGATGGCTACCATGCTTGCCTGACTGTGGAGAAAAAAAGGCCAAATGAAACACCAGCTGGCTTTCTGTGGTTCACTTGCAGCTCCAGGCAAACACAATCGTGGTCCTTCAGACACACAAAGGTACTACCTTTTTCACAGCACAGAACAAAAAAACAGTCTGGGCCACTTTTATGCAGATTGTGAAGAAACATCACCACAGTCTTGCTAAAGTGATTCTCCCTGAGCCAAGTGAAGAAGGCATTTGAAATCAACTTCTAAATGCAGACTAAGCCTTCCAAACCCAGTGAAACAGAAGCTCTAAATAACCACTGAAAAGCATGCCGAGCACAGAGAGAACAGAACCTTACTTGGCCTGTGCCACCTTACATTACATCCTGGTGTCTGGAGGAGTCATTAGACAAGCCAAGCACTTGCACCCAAGGAAGCTTACTTCAATCCAATTCGTTGGTGGTGGGTCAGCTTGTGCTCATTTTTTCTAAGATCTAGAACAATTAAGAAAAAAAAACAAACAAAAGAATTACCTTAGCACTCAAAATATTATGGTAAGTTTTCAGCAATTCAAAAATGATGCAAACAAAGAATATATGAGGAGAACATGACGAGCTCAAAGGAAGGAGTGTTAAACTGACTATGCAGCAGCTGGCAGGATGACCACAAACGCACAGAGCGCTTCCTAATAAAGACTTATCAGGCCACTGAAGAGCCAAATCCTTGTTATCTTCCACGTAACTTGCAAGGACTTTATTTTGGATATGTATATAATGCCTTAAGCCTCTGTACTAACTTCAGCACCTTCCACACCTTCCTCACAGCCTCAGGCACATTTGCTATCACAGAACCCTGTGGGAGAGGCAGCACGACAGAACAATGCCACGTCACTAGAGTGTGAACTGAGGCTCCAAACCTACACTTACCTTCTAAAGTCTTAATTCCTTCCTCGACGAACTTCCTAGCAGCAGCAGGACTGCAAAGAGACAAGGCAATCTGGCATCAGGAACAGCAAGAATCTTACAGCACTGAACAGGACATCCCAATTCACTGTAACTGTCTGTAATTGATGACTCTCTACCCTTTTGCTTCAGGCACTCGTGACATCAGCGAGTGATATCACAGGGTCTCAGCGTGGGCACTACATCATCACCTCAAACTCAATCTCTTCACTATTTGCAATCATCCAAATTGTCTTCATAAATCTATCACATAAAGAGAGGAAGGGAAAAGACAAAACAAAACAATTTTTACCCAATGCCAGTAACTCGTGTCAGGAAATTGATAGAAGCACTTGTATCATCTTGTCGAATCTACAAAAACAAAACAACACAAGCCAATTCCTCCTTTATTCCTTTCGCAATAAATAAAAAAACCTTTAAGGAGATAAAACAGCTTAGTCAGACTCCGCTTTGGAGGCTCATCATAATTTTCTACTTACCATACACCCTATGTTCACCATTCTTAAGACTGACCTCAATCTCTCCAGGGACAAGAATAGAAACTGTGCAAAGCAAGCAGGCTACTTTGCAAGTTCCAAAGGAAAGCAATTATTGACAAGCAGAGCACAAGGGAAAGAAACCCACCTTTTCCAATTTGCGTAGTTTTCCAGTGGATAAGAACTCATCTATCTTCTCAGCAATCTTAGCACCTACTCCATCCTAAATATTCAAAAATCACTTCAAGTCACTATATTTGGAAAGAAATAGTCCAGAAAGTCCAGAAATAACTAAGGGGCCCCCAAGACCATGACAAAATATGGGACCACAAAGGAGCACAAGAATTCCAGGCTACAACACAAGTCCTATGAGAAGCAGCTGAGGGAGCTGGGGGGGGGCTCAGCCTGGAGAAAAGGAGGCTCAAGGGGCACCTTCTTGCTCTCTGCAACTGCCTGACAGGAGTTAAGAGGTTGGACTCGATGATCTCAGAGATCTTTTCCATCCTGGTTGATCCCGTGGTTCTGTGCGGCCCCCACAGCGGCCACCCCGCCCCGGGTCCCCCCGCCAGCACGCCGGGCACCAGCCCCTACCAGCTTCTTGGCCTCAGCGCCGCTGCGGATCTTGCTGGGGTACCGGGCGATCACCGAGGCCGCCTTCCTGCGGAAAGTGCGGGTCAGCGCCCGGGCCGGGGGGCGCGGGGGCCGCGGCGGGGCCGGGGGGGCCGTACCTGTACGCGTTGTACTTGTGGATGGCCCGGTTCACGTTGCGCTCGTAGTTGGCCAGTTCTGCGGGAGGAGAGCGGTGACAGCCCGGCCACACACAGCCAGCCAGCCACACCAACCTACACCCACCCTCACGGACACACACCGACCCACACACACACCGGGCGGGCGGGCGCCACTTACCCATGAGGAAGTCGGTGATGCCCTCGTTGGGGCTCTCCTGGGGGGCTTTCCGCTTGCTCATGGCCGGCAGCGGGAGCGGCACCGGGAGCGGCAGCGAGAGCGGCACCGGGAGCGGCACCGGGAGCGGCACCGGGAGCAGCACCGGGCGGGACGGGGGCCGGACGGGGACGGAATCGGCCCCTCCCGGCTGCGGCTCCGGGAGCTCCGCGGAGCCGCCTCACGGAGGCGCTTCCGGCCGTGTCGTCACCGCCGGTCCGGCCCGGGCGGGTCCAACCGTGGCGAGCGGGGGCCACCCGGGGGCCACCCGGCGGGACAGCGGCGCATGCGCGGTGCGCGGCGGCGGCCTCGGTGGCGTTCCCGGCGGTGTTCCCAGAGGTGTTCCCAAAGGTGTTCCCAACGGTGTTCCCAAAGGTGTTCCCAAAGGTGTTCCCAACGGTGTTCCCAGAGGTGTTCCCAGGGTGTTCCCAAAGGTGTTCCCAATGGTGTTCCCAGCGGTGTTCCCAAAGGTGTTCCCAACGGTGTTCCCAGGGTGTTCCCAAAGGTGTTCCCAATGGTGTTCCCATCGGTGTTCCCAGAGCTGTTCCCATCAGTGTTCCCAACGGTGTCCCCAGCGCCGTTCCCAGCGGTGTCCCCAGCGCGGTTCCCACCGCCGTTCCCAGCCGTGTCCGCGATTCCTGAGTCCTCTGCACCCCAAACCGCGCTGTCGGGGAGCTGCCTGTCCCTTTACGGTGCAGTTTTGTTTCTGTTATTTCATTTGTCGGATCATGAAGTACTGGCAGCAGAAAGGGGATGAGAACGTAAGGAGAGAATGTTCGTGCAAATGGTGGAGCAGGCTAAGGCAGATCAAATGTTCAGTGTGGCTTTTGTTTGTGTTGATCAGCTATTCTGTTCTGGAGAAATACATCTTACAATCAAATGACCAGTTCATACAAATATTGCTCCCCTCCCTCCCTAAGATCCATGTCTTTAAGTCATAGCCACGGTATCATGGACAGATGGTTCCCATTGCTTGTAACACGTGAGTTGTAGATGATTTTAAAGGCCTGGGAATGACAGGATTCTCTGGAGCGCACGTTCCCCATGAGCAGGCTGTCAAAACTGAGGCTCTGTGCGGGAAAGCAGGTGGGCAGAGAGGAGAAATGTAGAGATGTAGAGCATCTTTTGTTTGTTCGATTTTTGCTGTAATTTATCAGGAGCAAAGTGCAAGTTAGGAGAGCTGAATACATTCCATGGAATACAGGAACTCTGTAATTTCAGGGGTGGAACAGCTGTGAATAGCTGCCAGTTACTTGGACTGTGGGGAAAAATAAAAGCTAAATATCTTTCCTACCTCCAGAAGGACTCTGGTTTTCAGTCTTAAAGACTGAAAAAGAGTCTTCAGACTGGGATGATGGTTTGCAAACCTCTCCTTCCAAAATAACAGGAAGAAGGAAGACAAAGAGGACAGGTGACAACCTAAATAAATTAGGATTGTGAGAGGGAAGATGCCAGAATCCCAGAGCTTCCAGCTGCCTGAGGAGCACATTTGCATCCCTTTGTTTATCCCATCTGTGTCTTCCCAACATCTCCCTTTCTTTCCAGCAGGAGGGGTCTCTCTTTGAAGCCTTCCTGGCCTCAGGAATGAGCATCTCCGTTCCTGGGCATGTTTGAGGTGGCTTTTTTCAACTCTCTGTGTGTTCAGATCCTTCACACCCCCGTGGAACTTGATAACCCCAAGCCGTGGGTGGGAGGATCAGCACAAGTGTGTCCCTCTAGGTGTGGGAGGTTCCCAAACTGCTCTGCCTGAACAAACCCTTCCTTTCCATCCACCTGCACATGGAGCTGCTCCTGGGAAAGTGGCACCAGGCCCTGCTGTGTTTTGGGTTGACTCTTGTTGTGGTTTGTGTCTCTGGATTCCCAATAAAAAGGGGCAAAAATGAGGCTTTGCCTTTCCAGGCTCACATAGGGAGGACTCCTCAGGACTTCCTGTAATACAGGAATATTATTCCTTTCCAGGATAAAGAAAACTAAGGTGTTAAAACCTGCCCCATCATAGTGTCCCTGCCCATTAATTCAGCAAATCCTCCCAGCTGAAGAAGGGCAATAATGACAAATGTCAAAACATTCCCACCTGACAGAAATGTGCATTTTGGAAGCACTCCAGTGTTTCAACAGGAATTCTGGAGAGGGGCACTCTGTGTCTATTGAGAGCCAGGGATCCCACAGGGATTTGCGTGGAAGCAGGGGACAGAATGCTGGGGGTGGGTGGGCTCGGTTGGGCTCCGTCACAGTTGGGTTCCCAGGGACACTCTGCAACTCCAGGTGCTCCATTGCTCCAGGCCTCAGTTTCCCAGACCAGAGCATCCTGGATCCTGTGGATCTGGTGGGAGAAGCCTGAGGATGCCAGGAGGTGGCACCATCCTCCTGGCTGGAGCTGCCACCTCTTCCTTCAGAGAAAGGGCTGTCCAGCCCTGGAACAGGTTGCCCAGGGAATCATTAAGGATCATGGAATCATTAAGGCTGGAAAAGCCCTCTAAGGTCACTGAGTCAGGTGGCCAGGGTCACCACTAACCCATGTCCCCAAATGCCACATCCACAGGGATGTTAAATCCCCCCAGGGATGGGGACTCCACCCTGCCCAGGGCTGGACAGCCCTTTCCATGAAGGAATATCCCCAATATCCAACCTGAACCTCCCCTGGCACAACCTGAGGCCATTTCCTCTCAGTCCTTTGTTCTCAGTCAAACAAAGGACCCACATCCTGGGGGAGCCTGGGAGGGCAGAATCCCTGCTTTGGGAGCATTCAGGATTTATGAAGCTGGGATGTGATGAGGATCATCCAACAACTCACCCAAGGACTTCTGTGGTATCTGACTGAGAAGAAATGGGATTTTAATAGGAAGAAGGAATTGGATTTTAGTAGGAAATTGTTTTCCCTGGGTGTCCCAGTGCAGCCGGTGCCTGTGGGTGCAGGATGAACCTTCAAAAATCCCTGGCCAAAGGAGCATGTGAAAATAGGGATTTTTATCCTCTTTTTTTTTTGTATTTCTCTCCTGTTCTCTCCACAAAGCTTCTGGCACATGAATCAAGAGATTGGCACTTTGACCTTGGTGCCATCCCCGTCCCAATGGATGCGGGTGGGACACCAGCACAGCAGGATTGGTGCAGGATCCCCCTGGCACCACTGGCTGTGCCAGGATGTCTTCCTGCTTCCCAAGCCACAGGATCTCCCCTGGACCATGAGCCGTGCTGGGATGTCTCCCAGCTTCGGAGCCAGGCTCAGGATCTCCCCTGGACCGTGAGCCGTGCCAGGATGTCTCCTAGCTTCGGAGCCAGGCTCCTGATGGATTTTGGCGGGCTGGACTCTGGCCGAGCCGCTTCCCCCGCCGTTCAAAGGCTTTTCTTGTTCGGCGCCGGCTCCCAGAGAAGGGCTCCTTTCACGGCCGCCTTTCCTAGACAGAAATTGTCATTTTCCAAACACAGCTTCCCTTCTCCTGGCCTGTAGCCTTCCTCCTCCCTGACGTCAGCAGCCTTTGTGATGCTCCGGAGGAATTTTGTGCTCCTGGTTCTTTTCACTGGGTTTAGATGATCAGGGGGTGAGGGGCAGTGGGGAGGCCACGGTGGGATTCTGACAGAGCAAATGGGTTGGCACTGGGATCTGAGCAGTTCTGGAGCCTTGGAAACCAACACAGAGCCCTGACAGATGTGGAGGACTTTGGTTTTGAGTTTCTTGGTGTGATGGGAGAAGAAAGAGATGAATTTTTATCATTATTGTAATTAATCATTATTGCAATTAATCATTATTGCAATTAATCATTATTGCCATCTGTTTTTTACTAATTCCTAGGTTTTTGGGTCTGTCTGCCAAGGATTCTCCAGCGTGTTCACACAAACCACGATGCACATTGGAGAGACCATGGCTCCATGTCCCTGGAGAGCTCCAGGCACAATCAGCTCTGGTCCATCCTGAGGGACTGAAGGCTCCAGGTGCCTTTTCCATGACCGGGAAATGAGGGTGAGGAGCTGGCACAGACATGCAGGGGGTGTTTTCCCTCTTGTGAAACCCCTGGGTGCCATCACCCAGCTGAGGCACAAAGTCACCGCTCAGGAAAATGTTGCAACACAACCCCAAAATAGCAGCAATCCCCAGAAAACTAATGCCCTGCTCCCTGCCGAAATTCCCTGCCTTGCTCCACCCCTGTCTTCTGGATCCATCAGAATGCCTGGGGAGCAGAGCTGGTGGCATCATCCCAGGGTTTGTCCCTGCAGCCCTGGTGACTCCCAGCTGTGGCCACGCGGCTCCTGGCACTCGAAATTTTCCAGCCCTGGCGCTGGCCCGGCATCGGGGTTTGTTTGGCAACAGTGCAGAATCAGCTCAGTGTTGTCGCCGGAGCAAAGTCCGGGTCTCCCCCGGGCTCTTCCCATGGAATGTTTGTATTTCATCCTGATTCCCACCCTGCCCTGGCAGCTCTGCCAGGACACATTCACTGCCAGTCCCCTCAGCCTCGGGGCCCTATGGGGTCACAGTTGATCCTTAAAATGGGTCTGGGGGGTCTCTTCCCATTCACACCTCATCCATGCAGGGGACCCTCATAGTGCCACCAGCCTGTCACCTTCTGTGTGAGAGTCCCTTAGCGCAGCTCCTGGATCCGTTGGAATTCACAGCATTCCAATGTACCAGTGAGGTCCCTGGTCCCCACCACTGCCCAGAGCAGGGACACCGAAATGGGGGACACCAAATTCCTGGACTCCCTGTCTGCCAGAAGGTCATTGCTGGCTCTTCCCAGCTCCATAACAAGCCAACTTGGAGCTTTGGAGTGGTTTAGGGTCTGGCGGCAGTGGCTGCACCGTGACCTCGCTGGGATCAGGAGCAGATCCCAACCTTCCCTTCCCAGTTTGTCTCCCTTGGGAAACACAGGTGTGAGCTGTGTAAGATCTTGGGGATCTGCGGGTGCCTGGGAACATCCGATGGCTCCAGGGCCTCCCTCTGCTTCCCAAAGGAGTTCCAGAGAGCGCCTGGACCTGTCAGACCTGTGTGGCCTTCCCGGGGCAGGGACACATTCCAGCCGTTCCTGCAGGCTGAGTCACGCGTGGCTCCTGGCCGAGATCCTTCACCCCCATCTCCACTTCCGAATGTGAATCATTCCCGTGGGAGGGAGCTGGGAATCACCTATCGCCCTGGGAAGGCTCAGCCCGGGACAGGGACCACAGCGGGGCTATTTTCCCACATTCCCAGGGGAAGATGGGAGCTCTGGGCATGATCCCGGACAGACGAGAGGTTGTGCTGGTGCCATCCCAAGGGGCTGATAACATCCCAAATCTCCTGGCTCTGGTTCTGGCAATGCCATCCCAAGGTGCAAATCCCATCTCAAGATGCCAATGCCATCCCAAGCTTTCCAGCTCCTGTTGGGCCAATGCCATCCCAGTGTGCCCATGCCATCCCTCCCCTCCCATCTCTAGTTGTTCTACTGTCATCCCAAGCCACTGATGCCATCCCAAACCTCCCAGCTCCAGTTGTGCCAATGCCATCCCAAGGTGATGATGCTATCTCAAGTTTCCAATGCCATCCCAAGGTGCTGATGCCATCCCAAACTTCCTGGCTCTGATTCTGCCAATGCCATGCCCAGGTCCTAACACGTCCCCGGGTACTGATCCCATCCGCAGGTACCGGTGCCATCCCCTGCCCAGCTGCGGGAGCGGGCGGATTCCCGGGCGGTCGCCGCGTGGGGAGCGGGGCCGCGGGCGCTGAGTCAGCGCTCCGGAGGGTGCGGAGCCGCTCCTGCCGGGCCGGCACAATGGGAGCGCTGGATAAACAGGCTGAACAAGGACAAACAGCTCCCGCGGGGGCACTGCCAGCATTGTGACCAGCCGGATTAATGGCCCGGACACTGAGAGCCTCTGTTCCACCGCCGGCTGCTTTCCGGGGGCTTTTTCCTGGCCGGACACCCTTTCCTGGCCCTTTGCCCTGCTCCGGTGGCTCAGGGAGAAAGGAAGGACACAGGGAGGAATCCTAAGCCTGAGCACCTTGGTTGGATGGCTGGAGAAACCTGCCTGGGGATCCCACCTCACCTGTGCTGAGAGGGTATCCTGAGCCTCCCAGCCCGTTCTCGGTGCCATTTGGGAATGCTGCTCCCCAAGAGTCACCCCGACAGCCTCCTGCTCTTCCCCAGTCAGCCAATGAAAAACCTCAGAGGGATCCAGAGGGGGAGAAGGAGAACCAAAGCATGGATTCGGGGTCCCACTGCCATGCCCTGGACAGATCCCTAGAAGGAATAGGAGAACCAGAGTATGGATTTGGGGTCCCACCTCAAAACCCCAGAGGGATCCCAAGGAGAAGGAGGAGAACCACAGTGTGGATTCGGGGTTTCTGAGGGCACAGCCAGACGTGCAGCCATCCGAGTGCTCTCCAGGCTCCGGTCACCGCAGCTGAATGATCCCTGTGTCCATGGCACGGGTGGACGTGGCTTCCCATGACCACAGAGGGTCATGGAGAGCTGGGAAACCCCAAAACACCTGGCACAGGAACCTGCCAGAGCCACCACGGGGTCAGCTCCAGAGTGGGATCAGCCCCTCTTCTCCATTCCCAGGGAGAATTCCTGCTCACTCTGGACATGCTGATCCCTGCTCTGCAACTGCTGGATAAAGATAAAAATATATTTAATATAATCTGGTGCTAACTGATCCATTATTGACATTATCCCAGGAGCTGCCAGCCTGGAGCCGGCGGCATTCCAGCAGCCAACAAAGCCCTTGTTAGTGGCCAGGCTTGGACTGCTCCAAAATCCTTTATTTATGGAGGTTTTAGGCGAAAAAAGGGACATAAACAGAAAAGGGGGAGTAAGGAAAAAGGGGAGGGAAGGGAGAAAACCCTGAGAAGTTATTTAGGAAAGGAAGAAAGAAAAAAAAACTGGAATAAAATGGACATTCACAGGAAAAATCCTGGCTATGAAAGAGCCTTTTAAGCTGGTGGAAAAACAGAACCTGTAAGATAAAGCCAGGAAAAAATTCCCAATACAGCCCCATTTCTAGGGGGATGGAGGAGACATCAGAGGTGATGCCTGTCCGATAATGGGATGGAGATGCCCCGGGATGGGCCAGACCCCCAAAATTTGGGATTGGGGAGATGTTGGAGGCACTGCCCTTCCAATAACAGCCCTGGAATGGGCCAGATCCTGACAAATCCGGGATGGGGCAGCAGCGATCGGAGCATCCCAGGGCTGGGACTCTCCAGGGCAGCAACAGCAACAGTCCTGACCCTGGGAATAACATTTAATTTATTCTCAGCCCGTATATTAAGAAAATAAACACGGGGGGGAGGGGCTGTTCCCCCCCTCTGCCGCCACCTGATTGATTTCAGGGCTCCTCAGAGCAGCCAAACCCATCCCGGCAGCGACAATTTGGGATTGTGTGAGGCGGCGGGAAGGGCCAGGGGGAGCCCAGCGCCGTGTTTTCCCTCTGCCTCATTTTCACCTTCCCGATCCAAAGCAAACAGGCGGCCGGAGGCTTTTCTGCCGGACACGAGCACACACAGCCCCCTTGTTCCTCACTTCTCCGGGGAGGGAGGGAAACGGGGGGACTGGGGGGATTTTTTCCTGGTTTTTCATCGCCACGTCGGAATATCGGTGATTAAAATCATGGGAGCATGAGAGGGATGAGAATCCACAGCGAGGAGAATATTCCCTGTCCAACCCAGGGGGTTGGAATTGTCCCCGTGGGGGCACAGAGGGTGTTTGGAGGCAGAGGATTCCCTAAATCCCCAAAATCCCATCTTTTGGGTGGGTTTTCCCATCAACTGCTGGATGGAGGAGTTTGCAGGGTCACCCTCCAACATGAATAAATCCCTAAATCCCATATTTTGGGAGAGTTTTCCCACTGGTCACTGCATGGAGGGGTCTAAAGTGCTTCCCTCCAGCCTGGATAAATCCCCATGTCCCACATTTTGGGTGGTTTTCCCACTGGCTGCTGCATGGAAGTGTCTGAAGTGTCACCTTCCACCCTGGATATCCCACAGGCAGGGAAAGAGGATGGAATGGGGGTTGAAGGTGAAGGGGTTTATACACCTTTTTTAGGGATTTGCCCTAAATTGATGGATTTATCCCGGATTCAGCTCAGCTATGCTGGATCTGTGGGATCTGCCTCTGGGAATGACTGACGCTTTAATCCCCAACCTAGCATAAACCATGGACAAAGAGCAATTCCAAAAGAAAAACCCAACCCCCAGAGGCTCCCAGGGCAGGAACAATTAAAAAATCCCAATTTAATTATCTTTATAATCCCAAAGTAACACCTGGCTTGGGTTTGTGGTTTTATAACTCAGGGAAAAGGGACTGGAGCCCTGGAACTCCTGGAGCCAGCACTTGGAGAGGGCTGGAGTGTGTGGGGCGATGTTCTGGGTACTGCTTCCAAAGGGTGGGGATTGGGAATGTTGGTGTGGGTCAGGGGTGCTGGGGGCGGTTGGGAATGCTGGTAGAGGATGTTGAGGGGTGTTGAGAATGCCAGTAGGTGCTGGGAATGCTGGAGGGTGCTGGGAATACCGGTGAATGCTGGTGGATGTCAGGGATGATGGTGGGTGTCAGGAATACCAGTGGGTGTCAGGAATGATGGTGGTGCCAGGGAGGACAGAGCGACCTTTTCATGCACCCTGACCGTGACATTTCAGGTGCTTTTGAGGTACTCGGGATCATCCCAAATCCCTTTGGCTCCTCCTGCCCACTCTACTGCCCTGGCCCTGACACCATTCCCATTCCAACGGCAGATAATGCTTCCAGTGCTGTTTCCCAGTGGGTGGGAGGATGATGGCACAGGAGGAAACCTCTGCTTACAAAGAAATATCCCTGTTATCGTCCCAGAAAAGTAGGAATGGGGAGAACACCCCACCTTTCCGACACTGGGATTGGCTCCCAGGGTGTTTTCCCTTTGGATGGCTGGGACAGGAACCATTGGCAATGGCAGAGGATCCTTCATGGGGGTGGTGGGACCCCCCTGAGTGTCACCACCCCAGGACGTGGCAGCCAGATTTGTCCTGTCTTGGGAGATGTATCTGCCTGGAGCAACTGGGAAAGACTTGGGACAGTTGGGATGAGCCCCACTGGGTGGAGATGCTGTGAGTGCCTGAAGGAACAGGGAGTCCAGGATGTGCAGCCCACAGGGTCCCCCATGATCCAACAGGCTTCAGTGGGATTTGGGGATGGTCATGGCGCTGGGATGCTTGGGTTCTGGGGTAACATTCCAATGGATTTTGGGGTGCTGGGGTTTCGGGATCAGCAGCGTTGGGAAGAGCTGGCTCCCAGCCCCTTCAAAGAGCTGCTTTCAAGTGCAGAGGGGAGATGGTATCACCTGGGAACGGGGAGGGCTGGGCCCCGCTCCCACCGCAGGGCTGGGAGCAGCTCCCACGGGATGCCGGCACAGCCCAGCACGGCCGCGGGGGCTCCTGGCACTGGAGGGCCCAGGGGGACCCCCTGCCTGTCCCCACCCCTGTGGGCTTCCGTGGCTTAAATATGGTATCCCAGGGGATGATCCTCATGGATCACGGGGGATGTGTCAGCCACCAGATGGATTTGGGCCACCACAGTCTCTTTGTCCCCAAACAAGGTCCCCCAACACATCCCTTTCCCTGAAAGAAATCCCGGCTGGGCCCATCGGATTTTGGGATGACCGAGGCTGGGATCAGTGGGGTGGGGACGCTGTAGATTTTGGGCTGACCAAGGCTGGGATCAGCAGCAGCCGACGATGATGAAGGATGCGCTGGCAGCAGATTTGGCAATCCAGGAGTCACAGGAGAGCACAGAGGGGTGTGGTGGCAGGGGGTCCTGGTTCCTCCTGCTCCCCCTCCATGTGGGGACCCCGGTCAGGGGGTGACACTGAGCTGGGGGCTCCTCCTGGATGTTCCCATGAGGGGGATCCTGAGTCGTCCCGTAAGGGGGGTCCCAGGCACTCCCGTGAGGGGGGTCCGGGTGATGCCGTGAGGGCTGTCAGGATAATCCCCTGAGGGGGTCCCGGGGGCGATCCCATGAGGGGGTTCCCTGAGGGGGTCCCGGGGGCGATCCCATGAGGGGGTTCCCTGGTGCTCCCCTGAGGGGGTTCCCTGGTGCCCC
>JAYRBT010000060.1:1670562-1687939 GCA_036023395.1 Myiotriccus ornatus | reverse complement strand
AAGTGTCCAAGGCCAGGCTGGAGCAACCTGGGCCAGTGGAAGGTGTCCCTGCCCATGGCAGGGGGTGGGACTGGATGGGCTTTGAGGTCCCTTCCCACCCAAACCACTCTGGACTGCACAGGGTCACCAACACTACACTTCCTATAATTTACAGCCCCAAAAGGAAATCCCGCATTTTCAGTTTGCAGGGATTGGGAAGCCAGCTTTGCCTTGATGCAGAGACACCTGCAAGCTGGGTCCCAAAATCAGCCCATTTGTAGGTGTGCGGTGTGGAGTGAAAATTAGGTTTGATTTGAATTCCGATTTTTTTCCTTCCTCATCTCTTGTTGGGGTTTGTAAACCGTGCATGTGGAAAAAAAATGTTCAAAATCTCATTTATGTGGAGTGTGACTTCATTTGGTAAATAACAGAAAGAAACACAGAGAAGGGGAAGGAAATCTAAGGTTTTTCAGAGACAAAAAGTGTTGGGGCCTCATATCCAGGGTGATTTTCGTTTCAAGCTTTGGTGCATTTATTTGAAAAACCGAGCTGCAAACTTTGATTAAAAATGGCTTCCTAAATTGGAATAATTTTGTGCTCAAAATCAGCTGAAGAATGGAGCCTGTAAGAGGAAATGCTGCCCCTGGGAAGCCTGGTATTGCTCTCAGCAACGAAGATTTATGGACAGAGCAATGAGTGGAGATAGATGCAGTGAACTTTGGGAGCTGGGCCTGATTTAGAAGTTTTTTTTGTGCAGCTTCTACCACCAGCAGCACCCAAAGAAGAATCTGTAGTTTCCTGCAGTAAATTCGTCACCTTGTAGACAAGATTTTTATTTATTTTTTTTTCTGATTTCACAGGAAAATCAAGAAAATTGAAGACAGATAAAGAAACCCCACTTCCCTGTGTTTGCAGGCCAGCAGGGAGTGACTTCCACCCTCTTGGAGAGGAGTTTTCTCCCAAGGTCCCAGATGATCCTCTTCTTTGGAGACTCTCCCCCCTTGACACCCTCAGTACTGCCCCAGCCAGCCAGGATGGAAGTTCAGCCTCTGCAGGAGGAGGAAAAACTTCATTTCCTCTGAAATCTGATATTTTCCCTGCTCTGCAGCAGTTTTGATAGTCATCTTTATCACTGATTTGAATGCTTGCCAAGCAGCTTCCAAATTTCTTGGGGGGCTGAGAGCAGAAGGTGCTGAGTGACCAACCTGGATGTGGGGAAGAGGATCTGCAAGAGCTTTTCCTTATGAATCCCTGTGAGATGCCTTTGGCACGAGCAAAAACTGTGGGAAATTTGGCCTAAAGAGTAGAAAAAATGAAAGGCCTGGTGAAGAACTGCCTCCAGATCAGACTGGGAATCTAAATCCAAGTCAGACATGGTCCAGCACGAGTTTATATTTGACTTTGTGGTTAAGGAATAGCTTAAGGACTTTGAAACCTGTGGCAGGTGCAAAGGGATGTAACACCATAAAAAAATCAGAGAGGGAGTTGCTTTACTTCACCTAGTGAGGAAAAAAAAAGAGTTTCCAGTGTTTTATTGGGTAAATATAATCAGAAATATCCTGGGGAGTTGCTGCTAACACAGTACTGTACTGCAGGGGATGTGGGCTGAGGATTAAAACCCTGTGCCTTCCTCACTGAGTGCTTTGCTGCTCTCCAGGCAGTGCCAGGGAAATCCATCCTTAGCAGCTGGAGTTTCCCAGTGGCACAACGTTCTGAGACAGGCAAACAGGAACCTGAACCCCTCTCTGTCCCAGCTGTGGATCAGACACTGCCAGGGCTGAGTTTATTCTGAACGCAAAGCACAAATGACCACCAGGAGCCTTAATGAAAGAGCCAAGCACTGGGAATTCCTGCTGGAAGGAACTACTTCATTGGGCACAGTCATTCTAATCCTCCTGGGATGTTTCCTGAGGGATTTCAGATGGCATCCCTGTGAAATTGTGGAAGTTATTTCTCACAGTCCTCCGCGGGAGGAGACAACTCTCTGAGTGGTGCCTGTCACTGGAGCCTGAAGGGTCAGCAGATGTTGTTGTGGGTGGTGCTGTGCAGTAAGAAACAACCCTCACTGGAGGTGGGAGCGACCCACAGGTGCCACTGTCCCTGGAATGCCCGAGTGTGCCCGTGCCAGAGTCACCTGGGGGACATTAGCCCTTGTTTAATACCTCACTTGACTGCAAACCTCCCCCCGTGTCTGCTGCTGCCTGCTCCTGACACGATTACTGCAAAATAACTGATGGGGGCTCCTACTAAGCCCATTAATTCTGATTTTCTTAGCTCATTAATGGGCTTCCTTCATCTTCTGCCTTTGCTGTTCAAAGCAGCTGTGTATTTAATTAGCATTGGCTGACCTTTTTTATTTAGCTGCTCAAAAGGTTATTTAAGTCCTTAAGAAGAATTACTACGACTCGAGTTGACCTGATAATTGGTGTGTTGTAATTGGGCTGGTGAGGTCTGTGCACGTGTGATACAGGTGTGGGGGTGTAAATTAGTCGTGTTCCCTGGCAAAGGTCGAGACAAAAAGTGAGGAAATGATAAAAGAAGGGACAAACCATTTAGTGGCTGGGAGAGGCTTAGGAGGGAGATCAGCCCCCTCAAAGCCACGAGCGGCTTTGCAGCTTGCCCAGCAAACATTAAAGTTTTATTTTTAAAAACTACTCAGGATGTAATCTAGTGAATGCTTGGGGTTCCTCCTGATCGTGCTTGGCTAAGTAATTGCAGTGATGAATGAAAAACACCATTAAGCATGACTGCTACAAATGTGTTTTCACTTTGGGAGCAATTATTTCCCGTGGAGATAAAACCAACAGTCTTTGTAGAAGGGAACAGAGATTGTAGCAGGGAACTGTGTCTCTCTACCTGTGTCAGTTTAATCATGTGTATTCATCCTTACATGTCAAGTTTGTTCTTTTTAGGGGGTGGAAACTGAAGATAATAGAACAAATATTGATGTTTGCTGCACTTGGAATTGCCATCAGTCCCCAAAGCCTGGCAGAACCTGCTCTGAAGAATGAGCATAACAGACAGTCATTAAAACTTGAGGCAGAGCTTTTTTTTTTCTTTCTTTTTTTTGGCAAGTCTTTCCTTGGGAGGAAACGTGTTTAAAAGGCTTCTTGAGTAAAGGCCTAAAGCAGAGCACTGTTAAATTTGTAACAGGATACAAACAGAGGCATCTTATTCCAAAAACTTTGACTTCTTTAAAGGCACGATGTCCTTCAGTGTCCCTTCCAAGCCAAGCTATTCTGTGACTGTTTGTAAGTTAAATATTGTAAAAAATAACAAAATGCTGAGAGTTTATTTAAATACAGAAGGGGGCTTGGAGCAACATGGTCTAGCGGAAAGTGTCCCTGCCTGTGACAGGATGAGACGAGCTTTAGGGTCCCTTCCCACCCAAACCATTCAGGGAATCTGTTGTGGGGGTGTTTTTCAGATGGAATTTTGGGTAAAATCGTGTTGTTGGTGCAGGTGACACAAACCTGCCTCGTGCTGCTCGTGTTTGTTTGAACTGCTGAAGCAGAAAGAGCTGCTGGGTGTTGTGTTTGTGCACGCCAGGGTGAGGTGGGATCTTCAACAAGGTTACTCAGGAGAAAAAAATTCCTTTTGAACATTCTACCTCAGAAGTCAAAACACCAGGAGTGGAGGAGAGACAGGAAAATCACCATTGCTGTTGACAGATGCTTTCCTTGCATGATTCAGGCACTGTAAATGATGAGTGTGCTGCTTGTTCAGGACACTGCCTGTTGGTTTTATTTTACCTGTTTACAGGGAAACAAAAGCACACAAATGTTTGACATCCTTTTTTTTTTCTGAATGTTTAATCCTGAGAGAGAGTCTTGGTCCAATCAATGCCTAAAATCTCTGTGAGGCAAAAAACATCGGGATGGAAAATGCATTTTCCTGCCTGCAGTGTTTGGTTCGGCACAATTAACATGAATAATGCAAGAAAATTTTCTGATAGTTATTACATTAGAGAGCTTAGCTGACTCATAACTGGCCCCATGACACAGCCAGAATGCAAAGTACTCGGATAGAAATAGCACAGAGCTGGTTTGATTAAAATATGATACATATTTTTGAATTAAAAACATTCCAAGCCTTGCAAAATGACCTTAATGTCACTCCCCTCCCTCCTCCCCAAGCCACCAAGGAAATCTGCAGGGTCAGTTTTGAAGGCAGCTCTTTCCTTCTCCATCAGAAGACAGAATTGACAGGATTGACAGAACCTGCCATTCATGGCTAAACAGGCTGTCTGATTCTGTTCCATTTGTGGGCTCAGCTACAGTAGAATAATTACAGAGATTTTTGGCATTGTGCTCTTGGAGAACCTGCTGTCAGAATTAGAGGGATAATTCAACCGACAACAAATCCTCGTTAAACAATCAGCCCCATCGCCAGGTCCCTCTCCCCTCAGCCCCCCTAAAACTCCTCCAAACTCCTACATACAAAATGTTTGTTGAACTTCTTGAGAAGATTTTGGTGTGCCCCAAAGTTTGGGTGAAGAGTCTGCGCACTTGGGTCGGAGAGAGGTTCAGAAAACCCTTTTCAAACTCGGAGAGAGGCTCTGGAAACCCTCTGGAAACCCTCTCTCTTAAGGGCCTTTTGCTCCTGCAGCTATCAAACACTCCAGGCAGCAGGCAGGGAGCCGGGGAAGGAGCACTGAAGGAAGAGGCAGTTGATGAGTGCAGAGGAGCAGTTATCACACAGGCTTGCCCCGAAATCTGGGATTTCAGTCAGCTTTCGTCGGGCTTCTCTCCCCCGGAATCAACTGAAAGGTGTAATGAGCTTGTGTGTCACCCACTGGAACACACCTGAGCTGGGAGCCAGAAACCTTCCCAGGTTAAGAGGGTTATTTTGCCCATCAGTTGGCAGCCCTGTGAATTCCCCTGAGCAAAGCAGACAGGGTGTTTTTTTGGTGAACCCTCGGGAGCCGAGTTTACACACGAAGCCACCTGACCGTGGGTCCCACGGAGGCTGCTCGGTGTCCCTCTGGCATAGGCACCAATCTGCATGGGTTTGGGGCACAGAGCTCCCAAACTCTCGGTGCCTCTTTCTGTCTTCGAGGTGGAGCTGACCCAAACCCAACCCATCGGGTGTCCAAAAATCACAGCGAGAATTTAATGGCTCTCCTGCTGAATCTGGGGTTCCCCGACACCTCCTCTGGCAGGAGTTCCACCTGCAACTCAGAGGAGCAGAGCACAGCTTGCCCTTCCTTTCACCCACATTTTCACACCCTGGGGGCATGGGATGGGATGTTGAAAGTATTTTGACATCACAGGTTCTGAGCTGCAGTGACAGGCTGTGCTGACAAAGCCCTGCTGTTTATTTCTGGATCTGAAGTGAGTAAGACAGTAGTAATCTGTCTCTGCTCACGCTACATCTTCAAAGGTGTTTGATTTCCTTTCTTAATTTTATTGGATTCTTTCTTTTTTCCCGAGATGGTGAAATTGGTTTGGGTGTTGTCACTGCCTGAAGGGCAAGTGAAGTTCAAATTAAAATAAATAACTCTGCAGGAAGAGGTGTTAGAGCTTGACTCGTGAGGGCTTTTCTTTATCACGATTCAGTCCCTGGAAAATAGCTGTAAACTTCCTGTCCTCCTCAAGGGGTTGGGACTGTCTCCATGAACCTTTGGGATTCTGCAGATAAACACCACAGGGGGCAAACAATACATTATTATCAAACCATACACTATTTTTATCCGTGGGAAGACCTGATGTGTCGGCCCAGAACTGCCAGGGTCCTACAGCAGCACCTTGGCTGGTCCTTCTGCAAGAAGAAACTGGAAAATGTATTTTTTTCAGCGTCTGTGCCTCTTGTCTGACTTCATAAAATCCTACAGGAAGACTTTTCTTACCTTGCCTGAAGAGATGAATGTTTATGGATAGGTTACCTGCCTTCATGAGAAGGAATCCCATGGAAATTGCCACTTGAGGTTCCCTCTGGACCGTTTTATTCTGTGATGTGATAAAACTGAGTGAGTGGAAACGTGTGTGTGTGGAAACACATTTATTGAAACAGAGTGGAAAATAAGAAGTCTGGAAAACTGAGCTGCCTCTGAAAGTGATGGAGTCAAAGGCCTGCATCTGCAGGAGCAATGGATTATGGAAATCACTCGGGATAGAAAGGCCGGGGTGGCCTCGACATCTCTGCTGGGTCAGCGGGTCTCAGGATGTGCTCAGACCATGGAACTGAGTTTGTTTCTCTGCCACATCAATTTTTTCCACTCGGTGAGGAATGATCTTGAAAATGACACCTGAATTAATGTGCAGTTCCCCCTAGACTTGGTGTCCTGTGGAAACAGGAGTGGGGAAGCAGATCCCACCCCTCTGCTGCTGCTGCTGCTCCGAGTCCTTGGTGATGAGGCTTTTCTGTCTGCAATCTGTGGTTTATGTATGATTTGCCACTGGGCTGTGATGAAAAGGTCCAAGAGACACCTAAAGGGCACAAATCTGTCATTTGTAGTGACACTTTCAAGGGCTGGATGTCCAAAATTTGATGAAGGAAATGAAACCCCGGGATGGATTAAATCCTGTGCCTCTTTGACCTTCATCGTATTTGCCTTCACTTTGTACTCACTTTGTGTTCATATTTCGTGGTTATGAATTTCTTGTTTAGAAATGTTTGATAATATTTTCGACTGTTTGCTTTGGCAGAAAAGTTAGACTTCACACAGGAGAGAAAAAGACTTTTCAGACTGAAAACAAGCACTTTAAACTTTGCTCTCTGGTTCCTACCCGTGGGCTGCAGGTGGGTTCCTTTTCGTGCCTTTTCTCCTCTGGTGGCTCTGGCTGAGCTCTGCAGCTCAGGCCAGATCACCCTGTCCTTTCTGCTGAGCTGCTGAGATGTAATGCTGTTATATTTTGTGAATCAAGAGAGGTTTTATTTGGATATTGGATTTAAGATACGCCTTCGGGACTCGAAATCTGGAGAGGCTTCAGTGATGCTTTTGCAGATCTCTGTGTGTGTGTAACTCTCAACTTCCTTTCTGATTCCCTCCCAGGGAAAACTGCAATTCCTTTGCCAAAAGTAGACTTTTTTTTTTTTTGGTGTGGGGGGGAATATTCACCCAATGTTTTATTGGAAAAGCCAATTCAACAATAATGCAAATGCACAGGAACTCTGTTTTTCACTGGAATTCCCTTGGCAGGAGGGATTAAATAACTGGAAGAGCATGACTGAGGGGTTTCTTTAGCCATTTTCCAAGCCAGTGTGTTTTAGCTGCTGACAGACACATTGTTTGGAATTCTTTGAGTTTGCCTTATTTGTGGGAAGAAAAATACTCCTGATAAATATGTGCAAGTTCAGTGGCAGGAACCAGGACAGACAGAGCTCTGCCCCGGTCTCAGAGACAAATGTATAACGTGGCCAAATTGCTGCAAAGTGACAGGTGGATAAATTCATATTAAAAACATAATCCAAGCCCCAGTAGCCACTGTATTTAACCCTCACTCACAGCCAGCTGCTTACACCAAATCCGCCTCCCTCCTCATGAACGTGGGACAGGTGAAGTGTAAATGAGAATAATGGCTTGATTTTTTGGGGTGCATCAGACATGGGCTTGATCTGCCTGGCTTCAGCGTTCTGTGTTCGTGTGGGTTGTGGAAATTGGTGTTACATCTGAGGGCTGGAGCCTCTTTGTTACATTGCTGAGTAATTTAGCCTGGGGTGGAGGGGATGGCTCTGAAATGCTGGGCTCTGCCTTCAGGTCTGCGTTATTTGGCATGTTCCAAACCACAGCTGGAACCAGTGGGTCACTCACAGTGCTGCCCTAGAAGAAAAGCTGCTTCTGTTTTAGGCACTTGGAGTCCCCCACCTTTGAAAAGTCCAGGAGTTCAGCAAACAAATCCGAAGCCTTGAATTGCTCTTCTTGGCTTGAGGAAGGGCCAGTCCCCTGGTGTCAATCAGCCTGCCTGGCGTCTCCAGGGGAGTGCTGGAGGCTTCCATGGATTTTGGCCTTTCCCCCACTATATTTACACTTCATTTTAAGTGACTGCAATATTTGGGCTGTTGGCTCAGATGCCAATTAGCTGAAACATCTCTATGACTATGTCTGGTCTTGCTGGAGGGATGTGGTGGGACGTGAATCTGTAGATCTACGTGCTCCTTTGGTTTTTTTTCTATTGGATTTGGGAGTTTTGAGGTTTATGTGTTGTGGGTTTTTTTAACCAACTGATTCCTTCAGCTAATAGTAAAATAACTGTTCAAGGAGGAAGAACGAGGCAGATCCACGGCTCCTTTGAAAGCACTAGAGCAGGAAATCAGTAAATCTGATTAATGAGCAGATTAACACTTAACACCCTGTCAATAACTTCAGTTAATATCTGTGGGTAACAGGGCAGGGACAGAAATCTGCCTTTTAAGAAGCAGAGAACTTTGCTGCAACTGATTTCTGCCGAGGGAGGTGGGGGGAAACACAAACACACGGTGTGTTCAAGTGTTGGACTTTCCTTCCCAACACTCACGTGGTAATTTGGTTTTCTGAAGAGTTCCTCTGCTGGAGTTGGTAATATGGACTGATGGCACCCTCAGGAAGATTGACCCATTTTTAAAAGGCTGGTTTTGCCTCCTGCAACACAGTGTTGGAGATTTTACACGAGGGAACTGGAAGAGACACCTCCCTGGTCTGAGGCCACAACCCCCCTGCAAGGCACTAATGTGGAACAATAAATTGTGGAGAGGGGAATGGGTGCACTTTTTCAGTTGGTTTAAATAAAATGATGAGGTTCTCAGGATTAGTAGAGGGTTCCAGAAAACTGTGCAGACTAGGCATAAGGAATTGGGGATTAATTCGAAAGCACCACCTTGACTGTCTATTTTTTGTTCTCCAAGTTGCAATCCGAGCTCTGAATTTCTCAATGTCTTTCTGACGTCTGTAGAGATGCAATCATTTGAAAAAAAAACCAAAAGTGGGCTTTAATATGCAGATCCTGACTTTGCTGTGGTAATTTGCCCTCAGGTTCCAGAATTTCATGAACAAAGCCAAATGTTTTGATTTGACATTAAGTAGGTGACGAGCATGTCAAGTGAGATTTGACCGGGGTGGCTTCGTTTTGCTCCTCCAATAGAATTTAAATGATTTATTGTTCACTCAAAGTGCAGGCTTGTGAAAAACCTTTCCAGGAATTAATAAGCTTTTTTTCCCTTGTTGCTGTGGTGGGTGAGGTTTGCTGAAGAACTACCAAGCTGCAGCAAAAGCTCTCGCTGGTATCGTAGAGTACTGACCATTTTCTCCTCGATATTCCGTGTGAGAACAAGAATATTTCCACTTTTTGGAACTCAACTCACTGTTCTGGTGTTGCCATAGGTGTGTGAAGAGTGTTACCACAAAACTGAGGCCGGGATAACCAGCCTGGCTGAGGAAGACGCTGAGGACAGCGAAGGGGGATGTTGTCACACGGCTCCTCCTCCCTCCTGCGTGGGCACAGAGCCGGGGCAGCGTGGCAAGAGCTTGCTGAGGGAAGGCATATGTGTTCAAGGTGCTTGTTATCATGGAAAGAAACATATTCCAGGGTGTCTTTTGCTCGGGGGAGCGGTCAGGTTGGGCTTCTCTGCAGCTCCTGTGGCCGTGTTGCTGACTCTGCAGGATAACATGTCGCTGTATCCGGTGACAAATACCGGGATGCAGCAACGTTGCTGTTTATTATTTCACCTCCATCCACCAGAAGAAGCCAAGCACAGTCAGAGACCACGGTTTTAATTCTTTTTTGAGCAGTGAAGCTTTGCAATTCTTCTTTCTCCCCCCCACCCCGGAATGTATCGATTTCCTTTCCAGCTCTGCGCTCGCTGCCTGTGGGGACTAAACTCATTTCTGACACGTGTCTCGAGAGACCTGCAATCAGGTGATGTACAGCAGGATGAACCTTTCTACCTCCAAGAAAACGTGCAACCCAAAAAAGGAACCCAAAAGATGACAAACTGGGCGTTTTCTCCTGCAGGCCTCGAAGCCTCTGATGGTACCTGCACATCCCCCACGACAAGGAAAGTGCAGTGAAGAGACAGCCCATGCTCTGATTTTTTCCCCCCACTTGACTAAAATGCCCCTTTTCCAGTTTGGATAAGAGCTGAAGAAGTTAAGAGTAAATCTGTGTCTGCTCTAGAGGCAGGATTTTTTTTCTTCCTTGTCTTTTATTCCTTTGTAAAGCATCAGACATTTGCTTTTTAGAATAACTGCCTGTTTTTCCCGTGTGCATTATCAGTCAGCAGGCTCCACTCCCTCCCTCAGCCCCTGCAGCAAGATGTTCCTGTCAGGGAAGGATGTTTCTCTACCAGCATTTTATTCTTCAAGGCCATATTTCACTTGCAGAAGCTGAACTTTACCAGTTGCACTTGGTGCTGATTTACCAACGTTTGGAGGGGGCTTGAGGTGATGTGGGAATCTCTGCTGCTTCCAGTGAGGACCAGCTTATCTTGTCACCTCCCCTGTGTTATCCACCCACCTGCCTTTGCAAACCTGGCCCTTATTCTCTCCTGGGCACTGGTAAATACTGACAAAGTTAATATAAATCTCATCCTAATCTGTGTTTCAAGGGGAGAGGTTTAACGCTCTGTTTTGCTGCCCTCATTTTCAGGCGGGGAGGTTGCTGAGAGGGCAAGGCTTCCAAGAAGTTTTACATATGTCATTTCTTGTCGTGGTACTTGAAGGGCACGGTAATTAGTTGCAGCAGCTTAATTATCTCGCAAGCAGGGGCAGCACAGGCACACGTTTCAGTCAGAGCATGTGTGAGGCTGAGAAACCCTCGTGGCAGTGTTAGGCTGCCCCTTCCCAGCCGAAATTTAAAGCTGGGCATGTCTCTGGTCGTGCTCCTTGAAAATGTGCTGCGGGTCTTAACACGACAGGAGGCGTTAAAATCAAGGCTGGAGACACCAAGTGACTGACCTTGGCAGTCAGAGCTCCTGGAAGGAGCTGGATGGGAGGGTTTGGACTCGATGCCTCAGGGTTTTCAGGGGTAACATATTCGAGAAGTAAAACACTCCTTTTCACGCGTCCCCTGCAGCGGGAGGGCATTCCAAGAGAGAACACATTTTTTTTTTAAATGTATTTTAAAATAGGTGTCCGTCCACGCGTGTGCGCGGCTCTGCAGCTCGCCTGGAGATGGCACTGCGGCACCGCGATTGTCGCACCGGCCCCTTCTCCCGGGAATGCACAGGACTTACAGAAACTTAATAATGAAAATAAAGACGGCTTTTGAGCCAGCTTTGCAAAAAATATCGGGGATAAATACGTTAGAAACATACAGATAATGTAGCTGAAACACAGCTGATCTAACTAAATGAGAAGCTCGGTGAACGGTAAATTAATTTTTTTGTTGGACCTGGATACCCAACATGCTTTAAACGCCGTGTAACATCCATTTCAGTGAACAACACACAATAAACACAAGGAACAGCCCTTTGCTGCTGCTCGTGGGCAACAACGGAGGGGGAGAGTTACCAGGGACACCTTCCACTAGCCCAGGTTGCTCCAACCTGGCCTTGGACACTTCCAGGGATCCAGGGGCAGGCACAGCTTCTCTGGGCAACCTGTGCCAGGGCCTGCCCACCCTCACCTGTGTTCACTTTGACTCGTTTCCAAGAGTTCTGCTGGGAGTAGCAGGATTATCTTAATTCCCAAATGTGTAGATGGGGGGCAGGGAGATGGACCTGGGCTCTGCCAGGGCAGCCTGTGGCACATCTGGGGAGACACCCCAGGCCCATTAATCCCCACTTTATTAAACTGCTCTGAGAAAAGGAACTGAGAAACAATCCCCTGTGTCTCTATCTGGGCAGACTTAAGTGCAGAAAACCCCCTTGTGTTCTCCGGATCGTTTCAGGACACAAGGGAAATGGCAGATGATATAATTTGGGAACCCACTCCTACATGGAGCCCTGGAGACATCAGAAATACAATTGCAAAGGTTTTTTGCACGGGAGACAATGTCTGCAAACTGAATGCAGTGGGTTTTTTATTCACCGAAATGTTCTGGCTCGAGGTATCTCCTTAAACTCCCCCGTGGGATCAGGACCTCTCAGACCGGGAAGCTGCCCCAGGTTAAAGACCTCTTCCCCTGCCTTGTTGCTGTTTCCCAAGCACACAGGTCTCTGTTCTAACACCTTTGCTGACCGGGAGGTAAACACAGCCCGAACTGTCACTTTAGCGCCTTCCACTTTGCAGCGCGTTGAATAATGCATTTAACACGCTGTCAGGGCGGACCTGCGCCCTGCCAGACGCCTCAGATCCTGTCTGCTTGCCTCGGACCTGGCTCTGTACCCTCACACCGGGCTGTCGGTTTACCAAGCACCTAAACTTCGCACAGCTGCCATCGCTGCAGGTACTCAGGGAAAGGACAGAGGAGATGTTCTACAAATAGGTCGAGTGACCCCCCAGAGTTAGAGAGGGTGGCTTTTCTCTGTAGTGTCATTCCTCTGGTGTGTTGTTCCCTCTCCTGGGAAGCTGGAGAAGAAAGGAAGAGCAGCTCTGCTGCTCACAAGCTCCTCTTTGCTTTTTTATTTCTGCCACAAAGGTTTTGTGTCACCCACCTCACCACACTTGGTTCCTCAGCTGCTCAAGTGGCCCCCCTTTAACACCTCAAGCCAATCTCCAGGTGTGCTTATAGCTGCACTTTTCTAGCTCTTTTTGGGATTATAATATTCTTTTTTTGGGATCATAATATTCTTTTTGGGGGATTATAATATTCTGGCAGCTCTGTGGCATCCAAACCTCTGCTCCAGAGTGAGCCAAGAACAGAGAATGTGGAATTAAGGTGCTGTGGGATTTGTGTTCTGTGTCTTTGGAGGTGGGAGTAGAATTAACCCTAGTCAGTCATATGAGAATAAAAACTGGATGAACTGTTGTTAATCTTTTCACACTTGGATTAACTGCAGCCACTGTAGCCTCCCAGTTGGCTCCCAAATGCTTGGTTTGGGTTGTGAGTGGCCTCTTGGCTTGGACGAGGGTTAAACTCTGGGTTCAGGGCCTGGGGAGGTGCAAAGGTGGGTTCCAGAGCTGTAGAACCACCAGTGCCACGCTCTGCTTGTTATTCCTGAGCCCACGCCCCTGAGAAAGCAAGGGCAGGATAAAGGCATTGATTGGAAACCTTCTGAGATTAAATGACAGAAATTCAACATGAAGATGGAAAAGGAGAAGACAACTAAGGATTGATTATTGTGGGATGTTGTTTTTCTCAATACAAGGAGCACCAGAAAGCAGAAAACAACGGGCTTCAAAGCTAAAATGAAAGTAGTGTTTAAGAAAAACAGGTGACCCAAGAGTGGGGCCTTTGCATTTGATGCTGCAGCAGCTTGAAATATAGATTAATTCCTAAAAGGGTTAAGGGGTTTCCTGGAGGACACGTTCCAGTGTTCCAGATGGCACTTTCAGCACTGACAAAACACAAGTCTCTGACTGTTTAGAGGCTGGTGACACATCACTGTGGGCTTGTCCTCGATTGGACTGTTCTTTAAGCATCCAACACCAGATGAACAGGGTCAGGTGGACTCTTGGATTGACCTCCAGCTGGATTTGCATTTCCATGGGGAGAAGTGGTTGATAACTACACTGTTCCCTAATGTCTCGTGGAGTTGATGGCTCTATCTGAGTGGAATGAAGAGGTTTTTTTTGTATGGAGTTCAAAGACCTTTAGAATCCTTGCACAGTTTGGTACAAGAGTGCTTTCAAAATGCAGGTCATTATTGTCCTGTGTTGAGCTCTGGGTAGTGAATGGGGATATATTTCCTCCTCAGAAAGTTCTATTTATACTGCAATGATGCTGCAGGCCAATTTCTGCATCATTTCTGTGCATTTAGCTTTGTTGATGATGGTTTATTTGCAGAAGTCTGCCTTTATGTTGTCAGTGACTTAATGATGAGAATCAGAGCTTTAGGATTTGCAGGAGAAAGGAAGTGCTTGACAGACACTGCTGAGAGGGTTTAGCCAATCTTTCATTTTAACAATGGGGAAATAAAATAAACCAAGTGCAGAAATAGATATTTCTGAAGCAGAAAGTAATGCTCATCAGCATAGACAAACACATAAAGGATTGATGTGTTGTAAAACTCTGTCAGAGGTTCCTGTTCAAAAGGCACGTTAAAAGCAGTTGGTGAGGGCTCCTTCTGCACCTCTGGTGTTCCAGGGTGGATTAAAAGGGGTTTAATAGGCACAGGAGGATTGCCTGGGGACAGGAGTCTGGAATGGCTTTTCACTGCTTGCTTCCCTGCTCTGCCAACCCCATGCCCTCTGCTTAAGGCTCCTCTGGAATAATTTGCTGGTTGCAAGGAATTTTGTCGCTGAACTTGGAAAGGTGGGAGCCTCAAGGGACAGGAGTGTCACCCCTGGCAGAGCAGAGCTCCCAGGGGCTGGGGGAATTGATGCTGCTCTGAACAGAGCTTTGTTCCTCTGGGGGTGAGCCACAGCTTCAGGAGACCTTTCTGATGAGGATCACAGAGGTGAGAAGCCCACCTGTAACTCAGTTTTCCCGTAGGAAAATGACCATTTGCAGGTACATCAGTTCAGGGACTGATGTTGTCCATCAGTCTTCCTGAGCTCCTCCAGCCAAGACGCCACAAGGTGTTCCAAATCCACCTGCTGGAGTGTGTTGACAAACCAGAGCACTGATTTCAGGGCCAAAATTCCTCCTCCCCACCCTCAGAGCACAGCAGGCTCTGCAATATTTGCTCGGGCAAGAGGTGATTTTGCAGTCCATGAGAAGGTGTTGAATTCCCACAAATATTTGCCACAGCCCACACAGTTCCCTGCATTGATGAGAACTGAGCTGCTGCATCATCACCCAGAACTTTCCTCAGCTCCAGTAACAGGGGGAAGTTCAAATGCCTCGAGCCACTAAACAGTACCTTGCCCTGGACTGGGCTGTCCTTGTTCCCAGCTGGTGGCAAAAGTCTTTCTAGAGCTGCTTAAAGTCAAGCTTGAACTACTCCAGGCCTTCAGGATATCTGCAAACTTGGAAATTCCTCTCTTTGTGTCTCACAGAGGCTTTCCTGAAGAGAATTCTTTGGTTGCATGACTGCAGAACTGTTCCTGCTGGATCCTGGAGCGTTCCCCTCTCTCCTTTTCTCCCTCTGTGGTTGATTAAACACGAAAAACTATAGTTTGGGAGATGTTTGTTAGGGATCAGAGCAACTTGGAGGGCTGGTGAATGATATTTATCTCATTGAGAGACTTGTCCCTGATAAATGTGCTTCAATCTCACCTGAGTTCCACAGGAATTAAGCATTTTCTGGTGCTGCTGAGCTCTGATATCTCTACAAACAGTGTTTGCTCACTACACCTTGGAGCAGGCAACGAGACAAATCTGTTCTTTGGGAGCCTCGGGGGGGGAAATCCAGGAGAAAAAAAAAAGGTGCTTAGGAAGTGAGATTACAGCTGGCACTAGCACTGAGCAGCTCAAAAAACCAGCCTGTTGAGCTGTGAGCATTTACAGAATATCTGTCATTAATATATACTTTTGATGAAGGGCCAGGGCTGCAGCTGAGTACTTTGCGTGACAGCAATCTTCCCTCGGAAAATACAAACCTAATGAAACCATCCCCGTGGTGATTTGCCAGCTTAAATGGGATGTTTTGATAAGGCCAGCACTTGTAACTGAGACTTTTGCTCCCCTAAATTAACAGGGAAGACACCAGGTTGATTTGATGTGTCTGAAGTACGTCAGGGCTATTTGTTCTGCTGCTTTCAGGGAGAGTTTGTTTGCTTTGTACTTGCTAAAAGAGAAAGTTTTGAAGTCTGGATGTTTTGCCATTTCCAGCAGAATGGCAACTTCTGTTTTTAAAACAAACAAAAAATCCCCCTTGCTTGGGGAAGGCAAGTTTGCTCCCTTGTGGAGTCCTGACCACTGACTCCTGTGAAAATATTTGCAGCTGAGTCCCTCCAAACCCCCAGCTCTGCCACTCCCTGGGGCGACCCATCCTTCCCTGGGGTGCATTTTTTTATGCCCCTTGCCAAGAAAAGCAGCTTCCAAAAAGCTCCCTCGGTGTTTGAAAGAAATAACAGCCCTGCCTGAGCTGCTGAAGGTCAGTGAACAACAGCATGACATGAGCTGTGGCACCACCGCTAATCTAATCAGAGGAAAACAGATTTCCTATGATTTCCTGCTTATTAAGATCAGATTTGTCCTGTGATTATGAGTGGGTTTTGGGGTTTTTTTTTGCCTTCTGGAGATGGGGATGCTCAGACAATACTCTTAAAGATGCAGTTGAGAATTATTAAGAGCTGGTTTGGCAGAGTGTCTTCCCTATCTGCTCTTGGCATTAATTTAGTAAAGAGATAAATGTTATCCCCTTCAGAAGCAATTAGGACAATGGGTTTATGTGTGTGTGCATCTCAGGCGAGTAGGAAAATGCCACAGATTTCATAATCTTTGCCTTTTTTTCTGAGGACAATTAACTGGGTTAAACAAACTCTCCCTGGCTCAACGGCCAGACATTCAAACAGGGCCTGCCTGGTTTTATTTATTATTTACTACTTAACATCAGTGATGTGTTTCTATTTCCAGTGTCCCATTTTTCACGCTTGATGGGATTTTTGTTTGAAGATTTCCCACTGCCAAGCACCCACTTAAACCTCTCCATCTAAGAGGGCAGATATTTCTGCTGGAGTAAGACTGCAAAGACCGGTTTAATTAGTAATTGTGGGGTGGTTATCAACCCTAAAACTCAGTGAAAGTTTGGATGGGAGAATGCACTTGAAATCTCTCTCATTTGCCCCTGTTAATTTACATTTTGTAATCGTAGATTCCTCCCCTGAGGCTGTGCCAGGGAGGGTGTTTATCCTCTCTTGGTGTGTAACAGCACTGCCAAGGACCACCAACCTGTAAACGAGGAGTGCCAAATGCTTGTTAATTTTAAAACAGAAGTGAAGATGTGGCTGGGGGTGGGAACACTCCAAAGGGTCCAGGAGGGTGCCCAGGTGAGCCTGGAAGCACATCAGGGGTTATCAGCTGAATCTCCACGGCTCCCATCTGCTCACACGAGCACCACAAGCAGATGTTTTACTGCCTTTGCTCAGCGTGGAGCAGCTGCTGCTCCAGCCTGGAAACACCAGCTCCTCAGATGAACAGAGAAATCCAAGGTTGAAGGTAATGATGTCTGAAAATAAACTAGAAAGGGCAGGCTGGTGGAAATTAGACAGGGCTGATTAAAAAGAACATAAGGATCTCTGACAGTTCTCAAATGCCTGCTGTGAGATCATCCCAAACCTGTGTTTGCTTCATGTGTCCCATGTCCTTCCCTGAGAACTGAAGTGGGGTGGATGAGGGGGAGCCAGGAGGGAAGAGAGATTTAAAGTTACCTCTAAGAACTATTTTCTAAAGGGGAAAGGACTGTTCTTAACTTGGCAAGCACTTTTTTCCTTGATGAGAGGACTGTTCTTAGGTGAGCTAAGGCTGGAACCCAAAAGGGTGGAGCTGCTCCAGGT
>JAYRBT010000060.1:1635095-1670462 GCA_036023395.1 Myiotriccus ornatus | reverse complement strand
CTGTCAGGGTTGGAACCCAAAAGGATGGAGCTGCTCCAGGTCTGTCAGGGTTGGAACCCAAAAGGATGGAGCTGCTCCAGGTCTGTCAGGGTTGGAACCCAAAAGGATGGAGCTGCTCAAGGTCTGTCAGGGTTGGAACCCAAAAGGATGGAGCTGCTCCACGTCTGTCAGGGTTGGAACCAAGAGCAGTGTTGTTCAAGGTAGGTTTGTCAAGGCTGGGATCCAAAGGATGGAGCTGCTCAGGGTCTCTCTGGATGCTCAGGAGTCAGGAGCTGAGGGGTTGAGTCCCTGAGCCTTTGGCTGCAGCATCTCTGTGCTCACTGAAATGGCAGCACCAAGAATTCTCCAGCCTTTGACTCTTCTCACTGGAGAAGGGTGAGGCCCAGGTGGCAAAAGCCACATCCCCTGCTTGTCCCAAGGGTCTGCACAGGGGGAACTGTCCTTATGAAGAAGGGCTGTGGGGTCAGCATTTTGGGAAGATTGAATCCTCAGCAGGAGTTGCCTCTGCTGCACTCCATTTAACAGACCATAAACAATTTGCTTACATAGACAACTTTTCATCTCCCACAGTGAATACTAAGTGAGTTCTCCAGGGATCAATCCCTGGTCTGGTTGTTGCTTTTCACTGAGACCAGGCTTGCATGATTCAGACCACCCGAGTTTCCACCTGAATTCCGAGGGAGCTGCTTTATGACCCTTTCCTTGCACAGGGGATCTTAGTAAAAATCTACATTACGGACCTGGCAGATGGAGCTTCGCTTGGAAATGCTTTGCTATAAAGGAGAAAAGAGGTGTTATGACCCACCTGCCACAGAGAAGAGAACCCCAGTCCATCAGTGCTAAAATTACAGGTCCTTCCCTCTAAGCACGTGCACTGCAATGGTGTGGGGGTGACAACGAAGAGCTCTGTGTGTGCTGAGGGCTGAAGTCATTTTTAGTCGCCTGCACATTGACCTCCAGAGTCTCAGGTCAAAATTGCTGCCTGGGCTTTGAGGGGCTCGACTTGACTTTTAATTTTTAGATCATTTCTTTCGGTTTGCTTTTTCCTATTCCGACACATCTCACAGGCCTTGTGTTTGTTGTAGTTCCACCTCGGGGTGGCTGGAGGTTCCCGGAGTGACTCCCAGCTCTCCATGTCAGTTATTTAAGGCTGAGCCTCCCCTCCTGCAGCCCTAATAACCATGCAAAGCCTTTCCCCTGCAGTGCTGTGAGTACTGGGGTGATTTCCCCTCCCTGAGCTGCAGAGGTAACACAGATTAACACACCGTGGGGGTTGGTCCGATCTTCGGAGCAGAGGAGATGCTGCAGCTCCCGAGCTGTGAAAAATCCTGGAGCAAACAGCGAGATGATCCTTTGCAACTGCACCAAATGTGCTTAATTCAAATTAAGTCTTGGAAGGGACTGCTGTTTCCTGTCAAGTTGTTTGTTTAAAAAAGCGCTTCGGAGCAAAGAATTCATTATCTTCTCACCTTGCCTTTGGTGATTGCTCATAATAAGAGTCCACTTGGAGAAGCAGTTGGCTTTTTCCTTCATTATGTATACATAGACCCAAGGAATTCTTTATACTCCAGTAAACATAATTTGTATTTTGTGACGTTTTATGAGTTTCCTGTTGTATGGATGTCTTAAAATGAATTTATAAATAATTTTTATGGTTCAGTGAGAAAAGCCATTAAGGTGTTTTAAATGTTTGGAAGTGCAGGAGTTGAAAGAGTGGTTTGATATATGGGGTGCAGTGGGAGTTGGGAGCTGGAAAGGAATGGTGCTGTGGTTTAGCAAAGAAATCTAGAGGGCTTCAACTACAAATTATAAAAAATCACTACCAGGAGAAATAGTAGAGAAGAGAATTTAAAGGTGAAAGAACTCGGGAAAAATTCAAGTAATTATATCAATAATTCACTTGTCGTAATCTGTTTAGAGCAAGGCAAATGTTCGACGCATTTTGAAATGTGGGAATGGCTTCCCACTGCCAGAGGGCAGGGTCAGATGGGATATTGGGAAGGAATTCCTCCCAGGAGGGTGGGGAGGGGCTGGGATGGAATTCCCAGAGGAGCTGTGGCTGCCCCTGGATCCCTGGGAGTGTCCAAGGCCAGGCTGGAGCAACCTGGGCTAGTGGAAGGTGTCCCTGTCCATGGCAGGGCATGGAACTGGATGGGCTTTAAGGTCCATTCCAACCCAACCCATTCCATGTTTCTCTGCTTTCCAGGTACTATTTAGTTATTTGTAATTGCCTAAGGTCTAAAGTAAATTTCTCAGTGCCTTAACATCACTGTAGCCACTTGCTAAATGATCAGAGAAAGCACAAAACCTTGTTTCAGATGCTGGTTGTGCAGGAAATCTGTGACTCAGAAAACTGGGCACTTCGAGGCTACTGCTGATAGGGGAACTTGAATCCTCTCGAGGACTAAAATGTCGCAGTTGATAAGGAATTCTGTGTTAACTGAATAAATCAGGTTGTTGATTTCAACAAGCAACCAAAACCAAACCCAAACCCACACACAAACCCAACAGCACAAACCCAAAAGCATTTTTGTGCAGAACACTTCCCTTGTTAGAAAAGGGTGCAGGAGACACATCAGTTTTGGCAGAGTTCTGTTGTAAAACAGAGAATCCAAAAGGGGCTCACGGTTCTGGATTATTCCTTGAACCTCCCTCTTTTCAGACCTCGGGTTTTCAGATGACTCAAGCCTGCAGACGTTTGGAAGGATGGGTTGGCTCGTGGTCTCTCATCGAAGCTGTCAGTGGGTGTCTGGGTCAGCTTTTCCTTTCAGGAGACACTTCCCTAAATAATACATCTTCCACGTAAGGATTGCCATGGCAACAGCTCATTTTGAGACACCAAACAATTAGATATCAAACCCCCACAGAATCCATTGCCAGCTCCTGCCAAGAGGCAGGTAGTGACTTAAACATCTTCATTTCTGGGGGCTAAAAAACCTGCTGCTGTCTGTCACTGTTAGATGGAAGATCTCACTAAAAACCTCCCCAAAGTCTTAGAAATGCCCAATTCCCCTTTGAATGGGTGTCTTGCAATGAAAGTGGCTTTATTTTAATTGACAAACACCCCTCCTGCCCCATCCAGTGTATCCCAGTGACTAACCTTCCGTGGGGAAATGATCACCTTGCCTTACAAATTTTGCAGCTTCTTAAGTATTTAATTTTCTCCAACAGAACCACCCCAGTGTTATCACGTAGGGAGTTAGTTGGGTTTGCAAATTCCTTGCAGGAAGAGCTTGAAACGTTCCACCACAATTCCTGGAACGTTTTCCTGCGAGCGAGGCTTGAAGACGAGGCGTCCTCTCGGTCGCTGGAATTCCACGGTAAATGTCAGTGTGAATAGAATTAGAATTTTTATATATCACCACCCCTCTGTTCTGCTGGAAGAGCAAAATCCAAGTGCTGGCTGATGGCAAAATGTCACTGCTCTGTTGTGAGCACTTGTGGGTATAATGCAGATGTGGGGGTGATATTTTCTCTGCTGGAGGTCGCTTTGAAAAAAGGGCACGGGGAAAGCAGGGGAGGAAAAGGGTGTTCTGTGAGCTGGAAATGACAGCAGAAGTTCTGTCTGCACTAGAAAACTTCTGGTTTGGGCAGTGTTGGTGCAACTGAGCAGCGTGTTTCTAGTTAATAATTAAATAAATCAGTACAGAACTGCTTTTTACACAAAGCTCACCTCGCTGAGGGCAACACGAGGTCATCCCACAAAATCTGCTGCTCCTCCAAACAAGAGCCCCCATCCACAGAAACAACTCGTGGCTGCTTTATTTTGGAGGGAGATCCTCTGGGGGCATCCTGGGTGGTTTTTAAGAGAGCAGAAACGTTACTGATAATTGTTGCTACGTCTCTTTTCTCCCTGCTCTCCTCCACCCAGGATCCCGCAGCCAAATAAGGTGTCTACCTCAATTATTCCTCGTCTCCAGAGAGCTACGTCAGGGATTTCCACTGGCTCTGGTTTAACCTGCATTTTAACACGTGAGTCTTTTTTTTATGGCACGAAAATGTGGACTAAATAAATTAATAAGGGCTCTTTTTTTACTGTGAACTGTTTCATTTTGGATCGCTGATGTTGTACCAAGTTAATTCGATTTAAATTGAGTTTCCCACAAACACTGCCCTTGAAGGATGTCAGCAAACACGGGAGGCTGAGGATTCTTTAATTGGGGTGGTCTGATAAGGGAAAATTTTATTCCAGCTACTGCTTTAAAAAGATATCTTGGTGAAACTGAGGATCTCAAATTGTGTCAGGAGGTAATTTGAAAGAGTTCAACAAACTGGTTTTACCCCTAACTCAGCCTTTCCTGAAGTACAGATAAAATCCTATAAATAACATGAAATCACATTTCTACCTAATGTTAATACAATTTATTTCTTTTTAGGGCAGTTCCTGTAAAAGTGGTGCTTTAGAAGCATATTCTGTGCTCTTTAAGTATATCTTAAGAATAGTGGGATAACCAGTCTGAGGAAATTCTGGCATGCAAGAAGGATTTGAGTCTGTTGATTAGATATCCTGTAGTAATTTTTTAGAAAAAATATTGATTTTAGATGTTGGTGTTCTTACATGTTAATAGTAAATGAATTAACCTGTTAAGTTTCAAAACTCTGACATGTTTGTAAGGCAATGAAGCGAAATGTTCTTGTTTCATTTAAAAAACATAAACAAAATCAAGCAATGACCAATGGGATGGTTGAAACCAGGCTCACAATTCAGCTTGTGCCACAGTAACCCCAGGCTTCAGTTCAGGATAACTGGGAATGTATGAGCTTCTAGCATTAATGAATGGTTATAGAAGCAAATTAATTGGGGAATAGAGTTTATATCACTGGCTTGGTAGAGTGAAGCAACAAAGTACACACGTTAAGGAGCAGATTGAGAAGTTTTATACCTTTATTTAAAAGGGGGGGAAACCCAAAGCTGTCAGGAATATTACAACTGCCTCCTGTACAAAGAATGTGCAATTAAATAAGCAATTAGTTATGGATTATTCACTCAGCTCGACTGTTGGGTATTTGAGTAGCACGTTAACCTTGACATGACTGCTCTTACAGCCCTTATTGGTCCCCAGTAAATTAAATCTGCATTAAAAACCCCCACACCCTTCCTGGGCTCCAGCTTGCAAAGAGCTTTTGCTGCTGGTTCTCGTCTCCCAGCTGGGAGACTGAGGCAGCACAGTGGTTCAGGCTGGATGCACGTCTGGAAGATGATCTTCCCTGCCTAAAATGCTCTTAAATAAAGGAGAGACGGTGAACTTTCCTTCAAAGAGGGCACAGCTTTGCAAGGAATGATGGAATCACGGGGTGGATCAGGTTGGAAGGGACCTTAAAGCTGATCCATTGTCACCCACTGCCAGGGCAGGGACACCTCCCACTATCCCAGGTTGCTCCAACCTGGCCTTGGACACTTCCAGGGATGGGGCAAGAACTTAAAGGTAAACTGTTTGGGTTTTTTTTAAACAGTCAACCCCTAAAAATCTTCCTCTGAGTCTCACTGAGTCCAGCACCCAAATGCAACTGTCCCTTCCCTGTCTCAGACTCTTCTGGGGCTTGTCTGGGATCGAAACACTCCAGCCTGTTTGAATTTCCAGGTGTGCTCCCAACCTGGCACCACGTGCTCGTCTCCATTGGCAATAACTGGAAGGCATTTTATAAAATGACTGGAAGTGGATGAGAGCTGAGATAATTTTTTTATTTTCTGAGCAGTGTTTTCCCTCCCCTTTGGCTTGCCCAGCAGGTAAAAGGGATGTTCAGCACCTGTGTGTTGGCACCTCATTTTCCTTCCAGTCTTGTCTAACCAAGCAATGCATTTTTTTTTCCATGAGGAAAGAATTTTTTGTGAGGAAAGGAGGAGGAGGAGGCAGTTCAGAGCTATTGCTTGCTGTCACAAACACTCATGTCCGTGCCCTGTTGCCAAAATCCATTATTGCACTGCCCTGCCCTAGCCCAGCGTGTTCCTGTGTGACTGCACAAGCCAAACAATCAAGGGGATTGCTATTAAATGTCTCCTTACGTTTCTCAGCGCGATCCATCGCCAAATATATTCCAGATGCAGTCAAACAAAATGGAAAGCAGGCACACTGGAGGGCAATGAACTGTATAAAACCACTGGTACCACACATGCCTGTATCTGTTTGACCCTGGCTGGACATCAGGTACCCACTAAAGCCACTCTCTCCTTCCCCTCTGCAACTGGACAGAGGAGAGAAAATAGAAACAAAGGACTCGTGAGTTAAGAGCTGGGAGAGGTCACTGACTGATCACCATCACAGGCAAACCAGACCCAAAACAGGGATATTAATTGAATTTATTAGAAACAGGATCAGAGCAAAAGAGTGAGAAGTAAAATAATCCTGAAAACACCTTCCCCCCACCCCCCCTCCTTCCTTTCAAACTCGACCTCCTCCCTGTGAGAACGAGCTGGGTTTCATCTTTGCATTTTAATTCTTATAAACCCAGACAGTTTCTCCTTGGACACTTCACCCTCTTCAGGAAGCTGAGAGGGGGCAAACACATTTCTTGGCACTGCTTAAATCCCAGGACAAGTTCCTTGGCTGTTGCACATCGTCACGGGGCTGTTTCTCCCAGGGACTGGTGAGTTTGCTGGTGATGTTCAGGAACATTCAGGAATATGGGACACATTAGGACTTCTATTACCTTCTTTAACCTTTTCTCTTTTGATTTTTTACCAACACAAAGAGAGGCCTGTGACTGAATTTAGCAGTTTCTGTGCTTTAATAAAACCTGGCACAACAATTCCACACGCCATCAGCTGATCATGTTAGAAAAGCAGAATGAAGTTTTCACTGCTTAAAGGGAGAAGACTCTTGAGTTCAAAATAAATCAGAAATATTAATGTGTTCAAGAAATGAGTTTAATGATGTATTTAAAACCCATTAAATTAATGTTTCTCATTAGTGGCACAGCCTAATCATTCTTTGAGAGCAGGGGGAACAAAGTAAAGCAATATTGTAAAAGATCAAATAGTGATTCAAAAGTAATTAATCCAGCATTGTATAAATCAGGTAGCTTCAATAAAAGCACTAGCTTAGTATTCAGTTCTTATGGGCAAAATTAAAAATAAAAACCACCTTAATTAGGGCCTTTTCACTCAATCCAGCTGACCTATTTATTTTTAATTGAGCTACAGGGTGCTAAGCACACTGTGGAAGTGCTAATTGCAGCAGTAAACTTTAACATTTCCCTCTGGACTCCATACCTTGTTTTCTGGGAGAATGTCTCAGAATTCTGGAGAAAACTGGTACCTTGCTGTCCTGGGAGTTGCTGCTGTGCCTCCTCTCCAGCTCTCGACCCGGTTCATGTTGTGTAAATACCTCGTGGCTCTCGTTGCCTCGAGCCCGTTTCGGCTGTGCCAACATTTACTTTGCATTTCTGTGGTGTGTGGACCAGTTGAAAGAACTCCCTGAATGACAGGAGGGTAATAGACTGTGCTGTTAACTTTAATCATTTGTAAAATTAAAACTGCTGGGCAATTCTTTTAATGTACTGTTACTTTTATATTGCATTTCTCCCCCATGTGCCTCTTGGCACTCAAGTTTCTCACCGTCCTGGAAGCGGCCGCGTTCTTGTGGGTCAGTTTTATTCTTGGCAGATAAATGAGAGAGGAAAACCAGCTCAGGGACAGCATGAAGGAGGCACTGAGATCATTCCCTGGGCCTCATACTATGCACTGGATAATGTTTTTGTGGCCAGTGCTGTGAACCGGAGCTGAAAGATGGGCATTGTTGTCAAAGTGGTATTTCCCATTGCTGTTTCACTAACCCTTTTTTCCCCCCCTGCAGCTTCAGATTTTACTGAATTCCTCAACCACCAATCCCCAGACATGATTTTCAGCGTTGCAGCCTGAAGAATAACTCCCTTTAAAACAGCCTCTCCTCAAGCTTTTCTTTCTCTGGAGAATCAAAGCAGGACTGAGGCCTCGAGCATCAGCAGCACTTTGGCAGCTCTCAGGTGAGGATGGGAGAGCAGCTTTGTTACAAACTGTCTGAGGAGATCTCCAAAGCCCCGATAAGATTTAGGCAGTGCCCACAGAGGGTTTTTAATGAGGATGGTCAGGTGGCTGGGCAGGGTAAGCACACCCTGAGCCTGCCTGACTCTCCTTGCTTAAGCCAGTGCTCAGCTGCCACTCTGCAAGAAGCTGGTTTTATTCTCCACTGCATTAAAGGCTCAGCATCTCCTAGAGTTGAACCCATAGATCCAGTTCATCCTGTGACAGATATCTACTGCTGGGTCAGAAATGTGATCCCCATCTGGCTGATGACATTTGTAAGGCTCCCTGAGACGCCTGTGTGCTCATGCCCATGATAAACAGCTTCTGCGGGTTGAATGGCCTGTAACAGGGAGGATAAAAGCAGCAAACAATCATGAATTGGATTTTGGATACTCTCTGGTTATTTTCTGCCTCCCTTTCCGACAAGCTGATGCAGTGAGAGAGATGTTATAAGAGGCTTCATGTTAGACTTCTGAATTTGTATCTCAGTATTCCTTAGCAGCGCCAAATATTCAAAAATCATGAACCAGAATGTCCCAAAATAATGAGAAAGGACTTATGAAATACCTAAGCAATTGTCCTCTGCTTCAGCAGTGTTAAAGGCACACTGGCATCATACATTCAGGTTTTGGCCACTGTTTAAAATATCTTTTATTTGCACAAAACGGAACAAGTCCTGCTCTCCTCCTAATCATCCCCTTCCCCTCTCACACTGTCCCACAAAGCAGTGGCTGCCTGGAAAGCAAACCCAGACTGTCAGGCTCTGAAGTCACCACTCCTTTGCCTGTTTTACTGTAGTTATTTGTATTGTAAAGCATCATTAGGGAGTTATTCAAACCACTGCAGTGGAGATAAATTTTCTGCAGCTGAAGGAGCCACAGACCACTAGACACAGGCAGCATGCAGAGCACCAGACCTTAGTTCATAAATGATACCCAGGGAAAGGGTCAGGTGCACCTGGAACAGCAGCAAACCCTGCCCATCACACCTGGGGATGGAGGAAATGAACACCAGCCAGAAACAGCTGGAGTAGGAGAAGCTGCAGATGTCAACTTGCAGATCTCAGTCAACCCTGCGTGCTACAGGACGATCAGATGCTGGGGAAGGTTAAACTCAGCACTTCTTCCTTTGTTCCAGGTTTGTGTGGCATTCCTGGAACTGTCCCTGAGCACCTAACAGGGCCATCTGGGAAATTCCCAGTGAAAACTGCCAGGAGAAACCAGCCCCTGTGCTTCAGCCTGACCTGGGAGAGGCTCTTTAATGCTCCCGCCACGCCAAGTGAATTCGTGATAAAGAACTTCATTGTTTATTGATTTTAGGGATTGATGTGGGTATAAATACTGCTCCAATTGTTTTGAACTTCCAGAATTGCATCTGAGTTTCAAAAGCAACCCCAGACCCCTGAAAGCCTCGTACTCAACACCATGAACTTGGTACGGCTCCAAACTTTACAGCGAGGACCTGGCCCTGTCTGAATGCTCTTAAACCCCTCTAATGCTTTGTAAGTGGAGGATTAAGTGATCTTGCACCAGATAAAAGCATATTGAGGGACTGAGACAGGAGACAGCTCACACTGTGCACTGTGTGATCCCACAGGCTTATCAGGGGAAGCACCTTTGAAGTGGATGGAGTTAATCCAGACACTCCTCGCCGGAACACGGATCAACACGTGGCCTGAACCTTCAGCACAGAACACGCTGAAAGCTGAGGTTCTCCTGGCACCTGCTGCTTCCAAATTAATGATTTGCTCTCCAAAGGTAATAGAAATGATGTTAGATATAGATTCAGTTCTGAAATGCTCCCAAGCTTTGAGCACCCACTTCAGTAATCCTTCGTTGGACTTCGGTTGAACTCACAGTCTGAATGAAAGCCCCTGTTGAACCCACCTGAATTTTTGCCACAGTTTAATGTGGGAATGGAACAGAACAGATAATTGTGTCATAATTAAAGAAATCTATATGATGAGTTAAATCTGCATGTCTGGCATGATTTCTTTCTTATGGCACTGAAACCTGAAAGCCAAATATTTTTCCAGCTTTGAATTATTTTCCTTCCTAACCCCCCCTGGGAGGTTTGGGCTGGAGGAACCACGTGGGTCACACAGATTTGTGCTTTTGCTTTCCAAACCCATCCCTCAGTCCATGGGAAGCAGCTGCTGAACCCAAGTGCTTCTGCAAATCTCTGCTCGAGTGGTTTCTTCAGGGACACTTCAGGGCTTTGTGGGTGAGTTGGGAAGAGGGGTCCTGATTCCTCAAGGTCCCCCCCCGAAGGACAGAGCCAAACTTCCAGACCTCTGAGCCTCTGCCATGAGAATATTCCTCTTGCAAGGTTGCTTGAAAAAAAAACCCAACATGGTTGGGAACTCTTTTCCTTGCTGCAGACTTCTAATTTAAATAAAAGGAATGAATCATCCAAGAAAGAAAAGCTGTTAGTTCCTTGTGAAAGCTGAAGAGTCCCTGCTGTTTCTCCCATGCAATTTCTGTATTTTTGGGGTTTCTGTACATTTCTTTTAGTCTTCTCTGCCGAGGCACTCCTTCCAAAGCTTCACCCTCAGCAGTGTGTTATTTACGATGCTCTAAAGGCATCTTGCTGTGGACAACTCGTTCTGAAATGTTAATGCAAATAAATTGAAATCTCCGGTTGCAAAAGGCTCGGTGCGGAAGGGTTGTTATAACAGATCATAAAAGCCTCATTTCCAAAGCTCTCCTGAATGTGTAAATAAAGAAGGGGGAAGTTCAGCCAGCGGTTGTGAGAGGTTTGCCCCTCATCCGTGCAATTATTAACTAGAGGAACGGGATCTGACCCTGGGACTCAGAGCTGACCCTCGTCCCTCCTCAGCTTTGCTCTGCAAGACAAACTCTACTCTGCCCTCAGCTTAATTACAGGCTGTTTCCACACTCGTTACCCAGGGACTTCCAAGAAATGGCTTTTGAAGGGTTCAGCAGTGGTTTCAGTGTGTTAATAAAGAGCTAATCACCTGTTTAGGATTAGTGATTAAAGAAAGTGTATTAAACTAAAGTCCTTTTGTTCTCGAATAGCAGTCTCTATATGGTTATTAAAGAATATCTATTTCTTTTCAAATTCATGCCTGATTGTAACCTTGAATTAACTTTCAAGTGCAGATAAGCCCCTAAATTAAGGTGTTTTCTCTCTGGAAGGGGAGGAGGGAAGAGAATGAGATTTATAGATAACAATGAGGAACTGGAACTGATACAGCCTGCCCAGGAAGTTAAAGAGGGGGAAGACTGGAGGTGGGAAAGTGGGAATACTGGGACATCTCAGCATCTAAAAGACTCCCATTACAGCACTGTATGTACAACAGCTTCCCCAGGGGTTTGAAACCAGTTTTGTTCCTCGTGTCACTCTGCAGGTTTCCGGGAGTGTGGTACATTCCTGGCTGTTATCACAGCGGAGGGAGCTGTGCCACACACAGCCTGGTAGGGCAGGCACAGTCCAGGATTCACGGGTGCCAAGGCAATCTGTCGTTTTGATGAGCATCAACCCCCAATTGCACCCCAAAGGCTGGCAGAGAGTGGCTGGTAACTCCTATAACCCATTACTGGACTTTTTCTCTCCCCTCCTCCAGAAGAAGAAATGAATTGCATTTTATCTCTGGCAATCACACCTCATTGCCCACCAAAACAGCATGCCAGATTTTTAACAACACAACCACAGGGCAGGGGAAATATCAATCATTGCCTAATTTGATCACAGGGCTCCTGCCTTAAGTGCCACGGTGTCCAAGGAGACAGTGGGGGAAAGTCAAACTTCACTTGGCTGCTCTTCCAAAGGCCGGTAGATATTGGGATTTAGCGTTTTCAGCATCAGGGTTTAACACAAACCAGAGGCTTGCTGGGAATTCAGCAGGCTTTGGCTGTGGATGTGAGTGCAGGCTCAGCAGGGACGGGCAGGATCCAGCACTAGGAACAGCTGCAGAGGGCAATGGGACTCAGTTCATCCCATGGAATCAGTGATTCCCTGCTGGTTTGGTACAAAGGGGCTGGATGGGGCTGTTCTGCTCCCTGGGAGGAACCAGGAGCTGGTGGCTGAGCAGCTCAGTGGTGCAGCCAGGCCTTAGGATGTGTCTGCTGCGATGACAAATGGGGGGCAGGGAGCCCTGCCTGATTATCTTGTATTCCAATTAGCCTTTCCTATTATTTTTCCCGCATTACAGCGGCTCTGAGCAGTTGTAGTGCTGGCAGGGAAGGTGCTTGAGAGCTGCTCTTGACACAGGCAAATATTTCTGGGCATCAGCAGCTTCTGCAGAGGGCACAGGGAAGGGTGAGATGGACCACACAGAGTGAAGATGGCTGGGGAGGCAGAGCCTGGGGTCCTCACCAACAAGGCATGGAAGGGAGAATTATCCTAAATTTTCTAGCATAATTTTTAGTCCTGGAGCATAGGAAGGTTTTCTGCACTGCCTGCAGGTGGGTGAAACCTCTGTGAAAAGAATCCCGAGCAGAAAAGACAGAAAGTCTGTTGTAAACACAGTTTCTTTTGATGTTGTGATGAAAGCAAAGCTCTGGGAGGGAAAACCGCTGTCGGTGCCCCTGCCAACATTTAGGGCTGGTCTCAGGGAGTCATCGAACAGACAAGTGGCAAAGTGTGATAAACCCCAGATCTCTGTAATCACCTCGGGGTAACTCAGGGTTAAAAGCTTGAGCAGGATAAGCTCAGCCTAATATTCTTGCCTGTTATTTGTAAGTGCCTGGTTTAATTTTGCCTGCAGTTTAAGTGTTAGTTAAAGGGCCTTTCGTGATGACTGAAAAGAGCAGGTGAATTTTAGAACGCTGGGCATTTAAAACTTCATTGCTATTTTAACTGAACTGAATTTTAACGTCTGAATGACAGCTTTGTTAATACATTAAAGATGTTTAGTGCTATTAATTGACATGGAATGGGGTACTAGTGAATTTATTACGGGGCTTAAAATACCAGCTGGTGTTTTAAAGCCATTTCTGCTTTGCACTTCTATTCAATGCCAGACTGTTGGAGAGCTGATTATTGATTACATTACCTACCATAGCGAGGGGCACTTCCTAAAAAAATGGGTATGAAATCTCCTGATTGGGAGCATCAGGGATGGGAAGGTTGGGATCTGGGAGAGGATGTGATGAGGAGGAGTGTGGTTTCCAAGCCCCAGCCAACAGGGCGCTCATCAAGCAGCAGTTCCAGCACTGGTTTGGCTGATGTATGAAATAATAAGATTACTGCTGAAGCTTAAAAATAATACTGCAAGAAGAAAGGGTTGTTATTAACCTAGTTCAGGGTGGGTTTTGTTAAATTTTTTTCATTTATTCTCACCACCATCCAGCCCCACAGTTGTGCCTCCCTGGCTGAAAAGGCTATCACAGGAGGTGAGAGGGTCGATGGCAGAGCTGAGGGTTAGAAGTGGATCTCAGCTGCAACCCCTGCTGTAAAATTAAAGGAATTTGCTTTCTGTTATCTCTGCTTTTGCCTTCTTGCTCATTTAAATACAAGCTTTTCAGGGAAAGTTATATAAAAACCCTGACAGCCTCGTGGCAGCTCGATGTGATGAGCAGATCAATCATTCTCCAGCTTTTCCCCAGCTTTTTCCTTTGCTGGCTTAAGAGCTGCAGTTTGCATTCCCCCCCCCAGAATGATTTCCTTCTCAGGCCTCTGCTACTGAAATTCACTTTGGGTTGTCTGAGCATGTTGACAGTGACAAAAATCTACTCAGAGGGTGGAAAAAACCGTGTGAATATTGTCAGAAAGGACTTGCTCACTTACATCCAGGGGGATGAAACCACAGATGCTGTGGCAGAGACAAGGCCTTGTTCTGCTGCTCCATATCCAGATGAAGATTTTACCTCAGACAGTCAAGGCAATGAGTGGCAAAAAGGAATTTTTATTTATTAACATTTATTAAGCTGCACGGCCTCGAGGTTTATTTGAGTTTTTGGGGAGCTTTTTGGAGAAGATTCCTGGCTTTGCACACCAGAAATGTTCCCTCTCTTTGCCTCTGGGCTTGTACAGGCCTTATGAAATTTATGGACTTGTATTCTCCTCTCCAGGTGCCACCAGAAGGGAATGTGAGGGGCTGTTAAAGGCTCCCTAAGTGGTGGAGCCACCACACCTTTGCTGATGCAGTGGAAGTCAGGAAAGACCCAAAGCACAGAGGAAGCCAATCTAATAAACACCCGAACTTCAGAGGGCACGAGATCACCCCAGGTCACTGCTCTCAATTATTCAAAGCAGAGTGTTTGCTAAGCACTTCTACCATTTCATCAGGTGAGGATTTATTGCCTTTTAATTCACTCAAATACCTGCAGTGCATTTGATCTGGGAGGGGAAAGCAGACAGGAGGGAAGAAAAATGGCTTTGCTGCCTTTGTAGAGAATTTAAGTGGTGTTGCTGGTGTTCTCTTCCAGCCAGAGGACTCCAGTAAGATGTTTGCAGATCATTTACTGGGAGTGGCTGTTAATCTGCTGTGGCCTAACAAAGACTTCCACGAGAAAATATTCCATGGTGCAAGAGGAACTGGAATAGCTCAGACATTCTGTCTCCCAGTAAAAACAGTCTGAAGTTTAATATGCATTAATGCTGCCCTGTGAGATACATCAGTAAAACCAAGCTCTGTGTTTTTAAATAGACAAAATCCTCCCGAAATGAAATTGTGGGCGTGGCCTGAGATTAAAATTTCCCTCGTGCATCTTTCTGAAAGGAAATAAATCACGTGGCTCTTCGGTTCTGTGTCTGGAAATGTGAGTTATTTTCTGTGGGTTTGATTTACAGCTTCACGTCTCTTTCACGACTTTGGTTTCAAGAGGCAATGCTGGGTTGTACCTAAAAGCTGAGGGCCCTTTTTGCACCAAATCCTGAACTACCTCCAAGAAAATGGGTTGTGTCATGACAGTGTAGAGTGAAATCAGTCTTAAAGTTGATGTTCTCAAACATGTGAGGGATTTATGAGCCAGATCCCCTTAGTTCTATGACTGTCATGTTGTAGGCAAACCTCCCTAGTCTTCAAAAAAAAGAATAAGTGGAGAAACCCAGAAATTTTGAACATGGAATGGATTAATTAAAGCACATTGTTAATTCTCACCCAGATTCAGAGTAGCCTCAGGTCAATTTATCGTATTCTATTTATAAAGGATATTAAACTGCACTGAACAAATAGTCTTCATGGGGATTTAATACACTTTAATAAATCCATTTTAGGACTTGATGCAGATTAGTTTTATTGTGTTCATTTGGAAAGATAAAGGCTTTTAAATGTGTGTGTGTGTGGGGAGGAATTTTCAGCGAACTAGTTTTGAGCTAAAAAAAAAAATAAATTCCCCATTTTTGTGTGTGTGCTCTGGGGTAGCTGACAGGCACTGGGAAACAATACAATACCCAGACTGCAGCCAGTTAATCTGTCCATTATTTGTCAAGCAGCATGGTCAGGCTGAAATACATTCTGCAGAGGATAACTTATTCAACAGAGCTTAATCCTCCCCATCCATCACCAAATGACTTTGGACTTGCATACATTTTTCCATTATTTGCCCAGCTTTTCCTGTGCTGGGAGTGTAATGCTCGGGCTGCTAAGCCTCTTTTCCCCTGTGCTGCTGGAAAGTGGCTTTGCTGCTTTTAATATTTTGTGCCAAGTGAGGTTTTTCCCCACGACTGGGCCACCATTTAATCCCAAAGCATCATCAGCTGCCTCTGACTCATTGAATTTTTGTGTGGTTTTTTTTTCTGGGGGGGGGAGCAGTAGCATTTGCTCCCACTGAAAATAACTTTGTAGAACCCGAGGGTAGAGGATGGGAGCAGGAATTGGGGCAGCTGCTTTCCAGCTCAAGGGAACGTGGATTAATCCGTGGTGAATAAATTAGAATAGCGGTGTCTTTGGAACTGGAATGGGGAGACAGAGGAGATGTCAGAACCACAGAAGGGTTCTGCTGCTGTTCTCCCAGTCCCATCATTTGGAATCTGCATCTCTTTTCCATCCAGGAAATCCACTGCATGGAAATAAGAGGTGCTTTCTGAGCTGAAAGTAAAATAAGGGGAGGGGGTGGCTGTTTGTCATTTTGCTGTGCTGTGGCTTTGCCCAGTGCCTGTAAGGAGCTTCACTGGGAGGAGAAAAGGGCTCTTAAAAATTGAGAGCCACACATTCTTGGTGTTTTTTCCCTTTCCATTCTTTCATTAAGCTCAGGTGAGGGGTGTCTCCTTCCCTGGGGAATTCAGGAATAAAAACGATGCTACCTACCTGCAGAGGTCCACTTTGAAATATTTAGTCTGTTAAGCCATTTCCAGGCACTGTTAATACAGATCTTTGCTCTCTGAACCGAGAGCAGGGCAGAAAAGCCCACAGACAAGACAGCTGCTGCCATCCCTTGTTTAATCTCCTCTTGACAAGGCTCCGTGCAGGGCAGGCAGGCCTCGGACAAAGACACTTTCTCACCCGCCTGGGAATTCCTCATCTGAGTTTAATGGAGTCACATCACACCAAAAGGGGAGTTGGGCCCACTCAGCTCATCCCTTCCATCATTTCAGTTCAAGCTTTCCTTCACTGTGAGCTGAGGCTTCCTGGTCCTACACTCGGTTTGGAATTGTTTTGGAATTGTTTCCAGGTTCATATCGGGAGCCCCCAGGGAAAGGGTTTCAGCTTGGACAGAAGTGTCCCTGTTGAGGACACGTGGCCGCTGTCAGAGGCACTTGGAGCAACCAGGCAACCCTTCCCCAGGGCTGGTGGCACTTGGGCTGCTCTGTGCGTGTGCCCCTGGCAGAGCAGAGGGGTTGTCAGCCACGAGCACGTGGCTTTGACCATCTGCAGCTCACACACCGGGCTCTGTGCTGGCACAGAGGCACCAGTGGTTTGAAAATTACACTGGAGTTTACAGCAGAAGCTTGACATCACTGCTGAGGATGCTTTCCTTGCACTCCTTCACTGGGAGTGTCTTCAGAGGGGTCAAAAGTGATCCGGGGTCGGTGAAGACTGAAATAACCTCCCAAGTGTGGTGATGCCTTGGGAAGTGAAGATAGCTTAGGCACCCCCTCTGTTGTGTTTAAATGAAAGGGCTTTTAATTTAGTCCCTGCCAAGCAATGCTGAAATGCATTTAATAGAAAGCAGGGACAATTTCAGAGCTCTGTTTCAGGATCCAGGTTAATGGAGGAATTCATGCTGCCAAATCCTTCCTCCAGGAGAGCATTACAGGCACAGTGTTTTGTTCCCAGAGAGCACAAGAGCATCACAGAGCTTCTATTTTGTTCCCCCTAGAAAAGGGGTGTTTGACTAAGCTGAGATGATTCAGGGCTCTGGATTTTGCAGGGGCACACAATATCCTTCACCCTTGTGCAGGAAGCTGCCCCGAGTTACATACCTGCTGCTTCTGTATTTTAAATTGCCCGGATTAAAGGCTAAGAGTAATTCCTTTGGTTCCTTATCTGGGTGTTTTCTATTTGAGTTCACTTCTAATCAGTCTCTTCCACCCAGCCCTACCTGATTTTCTAATGGCAGCTCTGTTATGAGTGAGAGGCAGTTTGTCAAGGAAGCATCAGTGGGAAAGCCAAGGGAGCAGGCAGCAGGAGCAAAGGAACCATTAGCACATATGATGGTGGAGAAGACCATTTGGTGTTGACTTGATAAATGCCATCACTACAAGGGCATGATAAAACACCTAAAAAAAATGGGATGCATAAGCCCCTGCCTAATCTCCAGTTTCATATAATTGTACCGTGACAAATGGAGGCATTAGACCTGATAAGGTTTTAATAAAAATGCAAATACAGAAATCCTGCACTAGAAAGTCAGTTCTTAAAAGTAAAATAATCTACTTGTTCTGGCCGTGATGGTGATGAATATGCATATGCTCTTTTGTGGGGCTTTTTATTCTAAATATTGTGGGAATGTGGTCGTGGGGAATTTGCAGTTGTACTTTGAAGGTTGTTACAGCCCAGAGAGGGACCAAGTGAAATGAAGACTCCCTTGTAGAGGTTGCTGTGCACACACATTTCTGACCTGGAAAAATTCACAGTCCAAGTATTTAATAGGTAATAAAGGGAGAGAAAACAGAAGGTACAGGGGAACAAAAGGACTTTCCAAAGGAGCAGCAGGGCAGTGACTGAACTGAGGTGTCTTGGCTCACAGCCTGGTGTCCTTTCCTGTAGTCAACCATTTCTAATGGCTTGTCAACCCCAGCATTTCAGCAGTGATTCCAGAGGTATCACAATCTACCCGGGGCCTGACTGTGGGGGAGATGTCGAATGACAACCAATTGCTCACCGGGGAAATAAAAATTCTCCTTTCCTCAGACGCGACTCAAACCCTCCTAAAACACAGCAGTGGCACTGAACACAGGGGCTGAACTGATTGCTGGAGCTCCCCTGAGGTACCACACGCCACAAACAGTGCTGCAAGGTGCCAGAAGCTGAGCTGAAGGCTGGGCAAGGATGGTGGGCTTTGCTTCCTGGCTCGTGACGATGGAAGTGATGTGTTTTCAGAACCAAGCAAAGTTTCAAGCTACCTGTGCCAGAAAAACCTCCTGGAAAAGAAGCCCGTGAAAATGAAGCTTGGCTGGCTGGGGGTTGGGTGGGGTGAGATCCATCAGTGGGGGAACTGGGGAATGAGGCAGTGCCTTTGTGCTGGAGAAGAGCAGCCATCAGCTGGGCTCTGGAAGTGCCAGTGGGGCTGTGGGGCCCGGTGATCCAGCTCAGCAGGGCTGCAGTGAGTGCCTTGTTCCCACTGGGGAGCTGTCCAGTGCTCCTTCACTGCTCCTGAGTGGGACAGTGTTCTGTGCTGTCCCAGGAATCAGTGGCTTCGTGGTCCCCCTGGGGCTGTTTGATTGTTTTCAGGAATGGTGTTATACATAATGGTGTTTGCTCAGAGCAATCTCTCCTTTACCCTGTTACAGAGGATGAGAGAACATGGAGAAGGATTCAGTGAGAGACAGCAGAGCTCACCCTGCAGAGCTGCCAGTGGATCAGTGCTCGTGTGACCCAGGTGAGAATTTGGCAGTCAGAGAAGCCATTTATTTTGATCAGGTGGAGACAGCATTTCTGCAGAGCCATGAATTTCTGCCCAGGTAATTAGTAGATGATCCCTGTCCTGAATAACTTAGGCCTGTTATTGATGAGGGTGCTGCATCCCATTTCCAAGGGTCACAATGCAAGATCCAACCCTATTTGCTATTAACAGCAAAAATAAATACCCACTGCTATTGTTAATATCTGTTTGCCAAGTGTTGAGAAGCAGAGCTGGGGGAGAACTTGCTAAGCTGTAAATGATCAAGAGGAGTGGTGTAATCAAGGATCTGGAAGACAGTTTGCATATTAAACAAAATGAAAAAACTTGGAAAGCCAAAGCAACTGCATCAATAAATCATTAAACACTTAAAACCATTTTGTAGGTGTAAACACCCCCCCCCACCAACCACTGTGGAATTCCCTGGGGAGATGGTTTTATCATTCCCTTTTGTGTGATGAAAACGAATCCTTTTGCTTCACAAACCATCCCCAAACAGCGCAGTCCAAAGGGCTGATAATTAGCAGAGACCAGCTGGAGGAAGGGAAGGCTCCTTTCAACAAGAAGCCAGTTTTAAAGTAGCAGGAATTTCACTTGAAGCCGAGAAATTGGAGGAATTGGGCAAATTCGATGATGCAAAGCTTCCCCTCGCTGGGAGTGATCCGTGTGACATCTTGTTGCCCAAGATGAATTTCCGAGCGAATCTGCAGCACCCAAAAGCATCTTTCCCAACACTTTATCATTTTAATTGTACTTTTATCAAGATCTGGGACAGGCGAAGAGACAGAAGGAAGCTTGCTCTGCAATGGCCCCAGGTTTATGTATTTGCATATTCTGTTCAGATAGTGAAAAATACATGATTTGTTAGATTTTTATCTGCTTCTCATTATTCAGCGTCTTCCATCTGCTCTCTCACCTTAAGGTTACCAACTCCAAGATTTCCAAAATCAGGCAGTTGGTTTAAGTCATAAGACTGTACAGTCAAGCAAGGTTTTTTAACAATTCTTTTGCCTTTTGATGTTTAAAGCTTGAGGGTCCACACTGGTTAATCTTCCCTTACACACAAGAGAAACAAACTTCTAATTTTAAAATAAAATTCAGATTTTCACCGTCTTTTAAAATCCCTTGAAGAGCTGGAGGTTGAGAGGCAAGGAACTAAATTAATCGAGACATTGTAAAAGTACATTAATTAGCTCTTTTGCTTGCAGGATGAAGTATTTACTGCACCCAGACATAAATTGTGCTGCTAAAAAGCCCAGCCTGAATGGAACATGGAATTCCTTCAAGCACTCATGTCTTTGCTTCATCCTCCCCGTGGTGTGCGTGTGACACACAATGCCTTACTCCAAACTGCAGGGAAAAGAAAAGGGATGTAATTTTGTCAAAGGCTCTTGATTTTTTCAGGCTCAACTTGAGATTATGGGGGAAAAAAATAGTCCTTTCTGAAAGCAGCTGAACCCTCAGGAAAACCTGAGGCTCTCCTGCAGGACTTTGGGGCGAGGAAAGGAGTTGGACTTTACTCCCCCCACTTCATCAGACTTTACTATGAGATTGTTTTGATATTTTAATATCAGTATTTTTAATATTTTAATAAACTTTGGTGTTATGAGAGAGGTAAAAGGGGGGAGGAAAGGCCCTTCAGAGGGGCTGTGGGAAGGCACAGAGACGGAACACCAGGACTGAGTAGGACAGCTGGATCAGTTTGGATCATTTGCAAGTTCCAGGAGCCCACAATACAATTTTGTTAATGTTTCTACTGCTTCTGTCAGCAAGAAAAAAAAAAATCAGCTTTCTAGGCCTCAGCCTTCTATGAATTCTTGTGGTTTGCTTATTGAGTCTTTGAGTTTCTTAATAAATACATAACTCAGCAATTCCCTTCTGGGTGGCACAAACCTCAGGCTTCCCCCTGGCCACTCCCACAGCTCCATCCCCTCCCAGTCACACCAGGGAATATTCCTGCAGGATTTCATTTCACTGCCCAGTGCTCAGTCAATGGGCACTTTGTGGTTTTCCTATTTCGGCCTGAAAATCCGAACTTTTCGCTGTGGGGATTGGCTCTGTTTTCCCCGCACTAACCACCAAGATTTTCCTGCTGATGTTGACAGAAGAGATTGAGTTATTTTCCTTCTGACTGGATTTTGTTGACAGGATGGATTTAGGCTGTTGACAAAACACAGTCTGTTAGCACGGTGGCCTAAAGCTTTGATGGAATATGTTTTATTGGCAGGAGAGATTGAGATTGTGGTGACAAAATGCAAACAGCCTAATCCATTCCGCTGATAAAACACATTTATCTAACTATCAAATCCGTCCAGTTGACAAACCCATTTTTGTTTGAAACTGAAAAGCATCTCTTTTGAGAGGAAGAAATAAATTCCAGCTCAGCTTGTTGAGAAGCTGTGCTGGAGCCTCTCTGGTGGGCTGTGGGAAATGGAGGTTGAACCTCTACAATGACAGTATTAGAAAGGGCAGGGAAGACAACTGAAAAATGGAATTATGTCCCATTTCCCCAGCACAAAACAGTCCTGCACTAAGTCTGCCGTGGATACTTTGCAGGTTCTCCACATCGTGTTGCACCCTGATGGGGTTTCAAGGGTTCCAAGCTGACCCTGAGAAGGAAAGTTAATATCTTTGTCCTAAAATTCCCAGTGCTGATAGCTGGGGTGGGGTTTGGAACCTCCAGCAGCAGCTGGATTTATTCTATCTTTGTTAATCCCTTTCCCTCTGTCCCAAGGCAGCAAACACTCGGATCTCTTTCCCTTCCAACATCCTTGTCCGCTTCCAAGTTGCAACCAGCCCTTTCTCTCGGGTTGTCCCACTGCTTAATCCACTTCAGCACCGAGTTTGTCCCTTCCCCGCTCCGGTTTCCTCCTGCTGATGGATTTCTGCTCGAGCCCAGCAGATAGCGACGGCGACATTCAGAGCTGCCTCTCCAGCTTTCCAGCAGCTTTAATTCCACTGGAAAGCCTCCAAAGCAGGGATCCCCCTCCCCTGGCACGCCCAGGCTGCTCCCGAGGCACGGGAAGGAGGAGATCGTGTCTCTGCTTGACGCCAGAGCGGACGCAGCATTTTTGACCGTATTGACATTTAAAGTAATCAGAAATGTAATTTTCCACTCCGGCAATGGCATTGTGTTCTTCCTGTGTCAGAGGATGTGAGAATCGATACACTAATGCCACAAAGCAAACATTTTGACATTTGAAGTTGTTTAGCTCACGGTTTCTATTTAAAAACGTCAGATTTGATTGGGTAGATGAAAGAACCAGAAATTAGCGTTATTTCTCCAAACTTCACCTTAGGAAAGGTTTAAAGATTTAAGAAAGGAAGAGAAAGAAAGAAAGAAAGAAAGAAAGAAAGAAGGAAGGAAAGAAAGAAATATTGATTTAAAACCTGAACTTTCTGTTAGTGGCTTCTTTTTCTTACACATCGAGGTCAAATTGTCCTTCTCTCTGCAGGGTAGAAATACAAAACAAAAAACCCACACACAATAAACAAATAGAAAATAAAATAATGTCCATGCTGAGTGGCCCTTAGCTCTGGAAATAGATTTATGTGAACTGCTGCAGTATGAAGGGAAAGGTCTGTTGCTTAGAACCCTCCACTTAAAACAGTTGTTTTTTGACATAGTAGGTTTTATAAATACATATTATATACATATTACCAACACATATATATGTATATAATATACATATACACATGTGTATTTATATATAGAATATTTTTATATATTTATATATTATTTATATTTTTATATCTAAAATTTATATGTGTGTATGCATATAGATACACGTATATTTTAATATAGAAATGATGGTGTATATATGATTTGGGCTGACACATCAAGACAAAGAGCATCTGAACTGCTGCCAAATTAAAAGCATTTTCCACTGTGCTCCAGCATAAGTGACCAATGAACTGTGAAGGAGCACCAAGCTGAGGCAGTTTTCCTCGTGAACTGCTTAACTCGTGGTCCCACTGTCACCTGGTGACACCTGGAAGGGTCCTGGGGTAGAGCTGCTTTGATGAAGTTTAATTGTGCAGTAAGGACAAGCTGATGGTGTGGCTGGATAAAATCATGGAATCCCAGACTGGTTTGGCTTGGGAGGGACCTTAAAACTCATCCAGTGCCACCCCCTGCCATGGGCAGGGACACCTTCCACTCCAACCTGGCCTTGGGCACTTCCAAGGATCCAGGGGCAGCCACAGCTTCTCTGGAACTCCATCCCAGCCTCTCCCCACCCTCACAGGGAGGATTTTCTTCTTTAAATCCAAACCAAACCTCTTTCAGTTTGAAGCCATTCCCCCTTGTCCCCTTGCTCTGTGCCCTTGCCAAAAATACCTCCCAAAAAAAAGACACCAGGGAAGGTTTTTTCTGCTTTGAATCCTTCCCACCAGGTCACCTGCTTGCCTGGCAGGTGGATTTCCATCTTAGAGCAGCGTTTCCTGGCATTTATAAGCCCAAAAAGCGGCAGTGGCAGCTCTTGTGGGCGCCTGTGTGAGCCGTGGAGGGGTCCTGTTGTCTCAGCATCACTAACACCTTGTAAGCAGAGAGAGAGACTTTTGCTTCTGTTTGTCAGAACCAGCCAAGCCTTTTGCCTCCAAGACACAGCACTGTGGTATTAATCACAGACCTGGTGGGGTGTGGGAGGTGACGCTTGAGGACCTCAATCGGTTCACTGGGGACATCAAAAAAATCCCCTAATATTAAAGGTTATATTATTTCTAACGACTTTTTTTTTTGTTTTTTTTTTGCAAATTGGGTGTGGACACGTGGGTGAAAGGGTGAAGAGAAACGAATGAATGCTTTTGTTCTAGTCAGCTGAGCTCCTCAAAGGGGTTTGCAGGCAGTGGCAAAGTCTGGGAGCAACGGGATCTGGAGGAAAATCTCTCGGTGTCAATCTTGCTGACGGTCAGAAGCCAGAAGGCAAGAGGCAAATGAGCCACAAATGCTTTCAGACACTACTCTGTGCTCGTGTCGTGCCTAAAGGCAAGGTCTAACTGCCCGTGGAGAGCCTCAGACCTCCAGCCCAGCTGCTTTCCAGCATCGCTGCCGGGAGGCGACTCCAGAGTGTAACCCAATTCCAGCGGCATTCCCGTTTCACCCCAGCGCTTCCAGCTCTTCCACATTTCACCCTTTCCTGGCCGTGTATTTGGGTCCTTTGTGTCGTTCCGCTGCGTCTCCTCTTCCTTTGCCATCCAAGTGGGACTCCCTGACCTGGCTGGGAGTTTGTTCTGCCCCTCATTAATCACGCCCAACAGTTGGGGCATTAACGCTCGGGAGCACCTTCCTCCGGGTGAGAACGGGCACAGCACGGAAACAAAAGGCGGCAAAGGGATAATGAGGAGCCCATGACCTCTCCAAGGGCTCGTTCCCCACAGCCTCATGCATTATTTCAGCCACTGTGTGCGAGGAACTCGTGTCATTGCTGGCAACGTGGGCAAACCCGGCCGAGGAGATGCCGCGGACCCGAGGGCAAAACGACGGCTTGAAAACGCGAAGCCTGGGCTGAGTTTGGCACGTGGCATCGTTTGCCTTGAGGGCTTTGTTGTGCAGCTGTTGGTGTATAACCACGGGCAGCAACTCTTCTCGTGGAAGTGGGAGCAGCCCGAGAGCTCTCCGGGCAATACTTATCGTCGTCCGCGTTAAGGAAAATCCATCTGCACGAGAAGGGCCGTAAAATGAGGTGCATTGACTGCAACCACCGTTACTGAACAAGTTAAAACACCAAATGATTTGTGGATGTTATTCTCCTCGATTAGAGGAGGTGATGCTGGTTCCAGTGGGTGCTGCTGTTCAGCAGCTTTCCTTCCTCAAACTTAACGCCGCAGGATAAATTCTGCTGGATGAGGGCAGGAGTGATAATGAAACGATTCCAGCCTGGCTTCTGGGTCTGATTTGAACATTTCTAACAGGGCAGCTCTCCCTGTCACTATTAACACCACGTTTTAACATCAGCAGTGGGTAATGCACTAAACCACTGCCCTATTTCAGAGGAGAATTCTGAAAGCTTCAACTGCCTTGCTACTAGACTTGGGGATAAAAATCACAGGATTTCTGCATTTTGAAGGTATTTCTTTTGCTTTGGAAAGTTTGGGAAATATTGGCCCCGCTGAAGGTGAAGGAAAAAACCCTCAGCTCACGGTGACGAAGCCGGGAGTTCACACACAGCGTCTCATCCTGTGTCGTGCAGTGGTTTGAGATTCTGGGAATGGAAACTCGGAACAACCGCAGAGCAGAGTATGTTTTCAAATAAAAATGAGCCAGAGGATATTGTTCTGTGGTGAGTGTAGTTTCCTTAAAGCAAAGCAGCATCAAAAATCAGTCAGCTCCGGTAGGTCACTGACCTGACGGTTTGGGAAGTTCTAGGGTTGAAGGAAGTTGGGGTCTCCGGGCATGAAAATAATAGGTGATGATTTCAAAAGTACAAACAGCAGCAGTTAACAGCAGTCCAATAAAAATCAAGTGGCAGACAGGCTCTTAATGCTGGACAGCGAACAGAAAGGCTGAGTTTTAATTTTGGATGTCCAGCTGGTACTGCTGTTGATTTTTAATTTATTTATATTCCTAGCCCTGCTCTCTCCTTGTTCAGATAATAAAGAAAACTTGGCTGGAGGTTTTACATAGCAATTGCATTTATTCTGCTGTTACCTTTTTAAACTGTAGTTACCACAGCAACAGTAAAATGGGTTAGTTATAATATGAAAACTTTCCATACAGAAGCAAATCTGATAAAATGTCATGGGCTGTCTTGAAGAAATATGTATGTTCCAATAAAAATCACTGGCTGTTCGTGGGGTTACTGGAGCAATGCATTAACAATTCTACAGTTAAGGTCTCGTTGGTATCTCCCTTGTAAATCTGCCATGGTTAGTCCTGAAACCAGCCTAAGATGTTGCCCTGCCAGCTCTCGGCTGGGGGGCGGGTAAAAAACACCTCTCAAAACCCAAACTGGTTCCCTGCAAGGTGAAAAGCAGCAGCTCTTGTTTCTTATCCCCCCAACATGTCCCTTCCCACTGCCAGAGGGCAGGGTTAGGTGGGGAGAAATTCCTCCCTGGGAGGGTGGGGAGGGGCTGGGATGGAATTCCCAGGGAAGCTGTGGCTGCCCCTGGATCCCTGGGAGTATCCAAGGCCAGGTTGGAGGAGCCTGGGCTGGTGGAAGGTGTCCCTGCCCGTGGCAGGGGGTGGGATGAAATGAGCTTTAAGGTCCATTCCATCTCAAACCATTCCATGATTCCATAATTCCACACGGAGGCACCTCCTGTGGACCAACGACAAAATGAATGTTTGAGAAGTTTGGTGTTTTTTTTAATTTATTTTCATTTATTTCACCTTTCAGAGTCAGAGTTGGTAAGTGCTAAAAGCAGACCCTTGGTAAGATGTGTCACTCTGGAGCAGAATGAGGGGCTCCCCAGCCCCTTCCTGCAGCCACGGCCAGTGGTGGATGATGAAACCCCTCAATAACCCCTGACTGCCCCTCCACAGCTCCCCTGTCTCTGCCTGATACTCTCCAGGCTTTCCCACGTGTTTATCCTTCTAATGCTGAGCTGGGAGGAGCAGCAGTGCTGTTATTCCTGTAACACAGGTGAGGGGTGGGCAAATTACCTGCAGATTTCTCTTTTTATCTCCCAATAATTGGTTCACGCTGCGAAGATGGAGAGTTTATATCCCTTTTAGTCTCCTCAAGCCATCACCTTCCCCAAGGCAACAATACACAAAAGCATTTTTATAGCTAAATCATGGGCAGGAGGGGGAGGGAGGTTGAGGTTATTCTACCACTGAGGTATTGCTGCTCAGGGTATTATTATACTGTGCTTGGAAGTTGCTGAGTTTTTATGCTGCCTGTTCCCACGTGGTTATTCACAGCTCTGCCATAAATACAGGAAATTAATCTATATATTTCCATCCCAAGATGAGAACTAGGGGATGAAATGAAATTAAAAACCTGCTTGCTGAGAGCCACAGCAGAGAAACACAAAAGCTGCCCCTGTCTGTCAGAAATCCTCACGGACCCAGCGAAGCCCCGTCTGGCACACACCTGGGAAGCTGGGACAGTGAAACAAAGGTTCAACTGTGTTATCCCGCATTTCCAGCCACACTTCTCAACACCAGGATCACCTGAGGTGCGTTGGTGGTGATTTTAATAAAGCTGCTAGTCAGGAGAGGAGGTTTCACCCAAACGATGTGTCGATGAGTGGAAATTCTGTGTATTTATTACAAGGGTGGGCAGGCCCTGGCACAGATTGCCCAGAGAAGTTGTGGCTGCCCCTGCATCCCTGGAAGTGTCCAAGGCCAGGTTGGAGCAACCTGGGCTGGTGGAAGGTGTCCCTGCCCTTGGCAGGGGGTGGAAGTGGATGGGCTTTAATCCCTTCCAGCCCGGACCACTCTGGGATTCTCAAGTTGAACCAGATCTCTGTGACAACACGACACACAAACTGCCACGGGGGTTTTGAGAGCCTTCTTAACCATCTCCTGCCTGAGAGAGGATGATTGAAAACGGGGAGCATTAAACAGGCATTAGGAAGAAATGTAGTTCTGGGTTAAAACAGAGCTGTTCTTGTCAGACAGCACACTGGGGCAGCAGGGGGTCTTCATGGGAGATAAAAAAATACCTGCAGCGTTCTTGGATGATCAGTTGTGTGGAGACCCAAGTGCCTCTAGATTCAGGAGTTTTCCTGTGTAGGAAAGGAGGATGGATGGGAACAGAGAGGCCATTCCAGGGGATATAATCACACCTTTGGACAGCTGTGGGATTGTAACTGGATTATAGCTGACTGATACCTAACGCAGCCAAATTATCTACAGTCCAATCTATTTACACTAGTTGTTTCAATCTATTTAATCTGCTTACTGGTGAGGGACCTTAATTTAACATGTAATATTACAATAATTATATAATATTTAAAATGCTTAGGGTTTGGTTGTTGTTTGTTTTCTGTTTTAAAGTGTAAAACCCTCGATGAAGAGTTCAGAATTGGTTTTTTCCCCCCTGTACGTTTCCTCCAGGCACAGGCTCAACATTTTTCAAGCAACCTCCCAACAGCTTTTTATTTAGGGACCTGTTTGAATACTTAAAGTGAAAAATGCTTTATTTCATTTGGTTAGTGTGAATGGAGTGTGCTCTTTCAATGCCAGCTGGGAAAGGGATTGTGTAAGGAAGATGAAGATTTCTTTGATTTCTGCAGCAGGGATATAATTCAACTATTCAATTTGATCAGAGAAAACTAGACCTCCTAAATTTTCTGGACGTTTTGGAGTCATTTTTATGGATCTCTGGGTTTACAGCAGGTAGGTACATTTTTATTCCCCTGCGATTTTCTTCCCAGACTGAGCTTTGGTGGCACCAGCGTGACAGGAAAATTGGATTGCAGCGCTTGCTGCTGTCAAAATGCAGGTATAAAAGGAGGCCTTAAATTCGTAACAATTTGAATTCTTAGTGTTGGAAGGGACCTTAAAGACTCAGCCATTTGCTAAACTTCGTCTGACCCTGCTATTGTTTCTTGATTCCATCCACAGTCACAAACTGGAACCAGCCTCAACCTCACCTGTTTGAAATCGAGGTGATTTTACTCTTTTTGTAAATTCTGTCAATCTTCACTTCGTCTCAAACAGCTGTCCCTGCCAGGAGAGGTGTGAGGGCCTTTACAAGCACCACCAGCAGTTGCTCCAAGCCTTATTTGCCATTTGTGGCTAATTTGGGGGACGAGAAATGTGGGGGAAAAGTGACCAGAAAATCTTCTCTTAATTTAGTATCTTCTGTTATTTAGGAGAAAGCAGCAGCTTAAATTGCTTAAATGCAGTAAATTGGTTGTGGAGTGTGTTAGTGCTGTTTCTGGGCTAACAGTGCAAACCTGGAGATCCTTTTCCTTCCTTCAGAAGTTCTCTTGGATGGCTGGAGCATCAGTGGGCAGGGTAAGGACTGGGATGGTGTCGTCCTTGCTGCTTTACACAAGCTGGATTACCAAAGAGGACCCTGAAACACTCAGAGTGGTACAGAAACAGCCGCCTCGCCCTGGCACTGCTGCATTTTTAATGCCCTCCCACGATGGCACAGAAGAAATAAAACAATTTCTAAATGGTAATTGCATCTCGCTGAGCTCTTTGAAAGGCCACCTAATTCATTAAGGCTTGGACCGAAGAACTTCAAACTCCACTTGAAAATTCCATTTGTTTTCCTCTGTGAGGAGGAGTCACGTGCAGGTTTCCATCATCTCTGATCTGTCCCAGGTGCCTCAGGGATGTGCTGTTCTGTACCCAGGATGTCCAACATATAGAAGACATAAAAGCTTAACCAGGATGTATTTTTTTTCCCTTTTTTTTAAGCAGGATTTGTCTCTCTTAGACCAGCATGCTCTTATTAAAAATAATTTTAAAAAATAATAAAAAAAATCTCTATTTTTAATATTTTTAAAATATTTTTAATCCACCTCTTCAAACACCTACTTTCTCATAAAGCTGTTTTCCCAGCAGCTCCATTCCTGAGGTGCACCTGTAATATAATGTGGAAGCAGTTGGGGCTCCATGAATTGGGAATTCCAGTGTTTCATTATTTCAGCAGAACGTGCTAATTATAGATATTTGTGGTCTTGCTCACTGCACAGCAGAATTTCTTTTATTAAAAGCAGCTGCAACTTGGAGAAACTCCATTTATTTCCTCTGAGGGCTTGGGGGACATTTTCAAACAGAAAGGTAGATAATAACTAAATGTGATACAATACAAGTGTTTTGAGGTAAACAGCCTGTTTTCTTAAATGCCATCAAAGCATTTGTTGCATCAACAAACCCTCGAGAGTTTTCATTTCGTGTAGAACTTTTAATCCATGTGGAACGAGCAGTTTAAGGCACATTCTCACCTCACCTTGGATCTGTAATTGTCTCTTTTTTACTGACAAGGGTGAACTGTGTAGGGCTCTCCTAAATTACAGCATGCAGCTTATTCTGTACATTTTCTCACATATTTTTGCTCCTTTCCATTATTATTATAAAAAAAAATAGTCTTTTCCTTTCATCTTCACATCCCTGTGATTCATATGCAATGTCTTCCTTTCTGGGATTTACATCTGCTTGGAAAAAGCAAATATCACACCTAGAGACGTAGCTCTGTTGTAAAGGGAATTATTCAATAAGGTAGAAACAATTTAAATGTCACTAGTGATTTTACACTGATTTTAGTAATTAGTAGGTTTACAATGATTTTAATAATTGGTGATTTTTATCTGGATTTTAATAGTTTACACTGATTTGAATCATTAGTGATGTTACACTGATTTTAATCATTAGTGACTTTACAATGCTTTTAATCATTAGTGGGTTTACACTGATTTTAATCATTAGTGAGTTTAGGCTGATTTTAATGATTAGCACTTTTGCATTGATTTTACATTGGTTTTATTCATTAACACTATTGCATTGATTTTAATCATAAGTGAGTTTACACTGATCTTAATAATCAGTGATTTTTAGTTGATTTTAATCAGTAGCACTTTTGCATTCATTTCACTTATCAGATTTTACACAGATTTTATTAATTAGTGATTTTACATTGATTTTAATCATTAGTGAGTTTACACTGATTTTAATCATCAGCACTTCTCCATTGGTTTCACTCATTAGTGAGTTTACACTGATTTTCCTAATTAGTAATTTTACACCGATTTTCCTAATCAATGACCAACTGATCAAAAACCAAGACGATTCTACTTTGCCAGACAGGATATATTGAGAAATCCAGTTTAACTGTCTCGTCTCTCCCCATATTTTGGAACAGCTCTGACTGTAGTGATTACATTTTTGATTAACAGATATTCTTTCTCTGGCAGCCCCTTGCATACAAACTTGTTTCCTGCCTGCAACAGAACCCTTGCAGCAGGGAAGTCTCTTCAACACAAACAAAAATAAGTGTGGGACCAGGCATGGAATCCTAATTAAATTCAATCACCTTGCAGTTTGTCTTTGCTTTCTGCAGCCCTGCATTAGAGACTGGGACATGTTTGGGTAGCACGAACCCAATTACTGCATTTTAGCAGCAGCAAGGGTTGACTTTCTCCAGGTGAGCCCTGTGGGGTTTTTTCCCCCTCACCAGGGTCTAACTGAGCTGGACAGCCCAGAGCAGCTCCCCCAGAGATCGAGCAGCTCTGCCATTATCTATTTCCTGGTGTCAGTCCACGACAGCCACAGCCTGCAGAGCTGTCACTCCACTCGGTGCTGTCGCCCTGCACTCCACGAGGTCAGGAATTAACATCACTTTGTGCCGGTGCCCAGCACTCAGAGACTCCTTGTTATCAAAGTGATCACTATAAGGGGCTTTTTTCTCATCCATCACCCTGTCACTGCACCACTCCCCCTTTGCCATGGTTTCCTTTCGCTTAATTCTGAGTTTTTACTCGAAGCTGCTTCTGTCAAGTCCATCTTCCTGTGGTGATTTGATCACCTCTCCAAACCTTGTGGATTCACTGGGATCCACAGCTGTCATTTATGGAGCAGGTTTGGTGCTTGGGCAAAGGTCTGCCTGGTTTTTTTTTGGTTTTTGTGGAACACCAGCACATCTTTTCACAGCTCTCTAATCTCAAAACCCCATGTGAACACTGGCAAATTCATTAAAAAATAAAAACAAAAACAGTTGAGTTACACATAAACCTGAATTAACCACAGGCTGCATTTGAGCCACCTCTTGGTGCAGAGGAAAATGGCAATAAACCCTTATTAATAATAGTAGTAGAAGCAGCAGCAGCTTTCTCTCTGCTGAGTGCTGAGGAGGTGTCACACTAATCAGGACAAGCTGAGTGTGTAGAATAAATGCAGTTTTGTTCAGGACTCACTGTGAAAGTAGGAAAATAAGGAGCAGGGAAGAGCAACGATGGTGAAACCAGTGGGAAGAACAACAGGGTTGTCTTTGAACTGCGAGTTCAGTGCCTTGGAGGGGAAATGGAGCAGGGAAAAGCAGGTCACAGGAAGGAAATCCTGTAAAGCTGAAGGACCAGCATTGATTTGTAACTTATAGATCAGCTAAGTCTGCACTGGGAATGTGTGTGTGGCTCCTGCTCTGCTTTCCAGCCAGCCTGGGGATGGATGCTCTTCCCTTGGAGCTGAGCAGGGGGGCAGGAGGCTGGAGCTGGGAAGTTCCACATCCACAGGTCCAGGTGAAGGCCACAGCTCTGTGAACACTTGTGTGGAGCAGCTTTGTGCAAGCTGGCTGAAGTTAATGGAACCACACAAAGCAAAACACGCACTGGAGCCTCCCAGAACAGAAACCTGCAGGGTTCTCCAGGGAATTCCTCTGGGAATTCCATCCCAGCCCCTCCCCACCCTCACAGGGAAGGATTCCTTCCCAATATCCCACCTAACCCTGCCCTTTGGCAGTGGGAAGTCATTCCCCCTTGTCCCTCCATCCCTTGGAAATAGTCTCTTTCCATCTTGCCTGCAGGTTCCCTTCAGGTCCTGGAAGGCCACAGTTAAGTCACCCCAAAGCTTCTGTTCTCCAGGCTGGACAATCCCAGCTCTCCAGCCTTTCCTCCAACAGAGCTGGCCCATCCCTCTGACCATCCTGGTGCCTCCTCTGGACTCTCTCCAACAGGTCAATGATGAAACCACAGAACCATGGAGTGGTTTAGGTTGGAAGGAACCCTAAAATATATCTCATTCCACCCCCTGCCACGGGCAGGGACACCTTCCACTTCTCCAGTCACAGACCTAAAGGTTGAGAGTCTTATTTGGGCACTATCTGGGTAGGCATGGATTGATTTAATTTCTGTATTTTATTAATTTCCCCCTCTTTTTGCTTCTGTGGGTCCTTGGCTGTGGGTCCTTGGTCATAGGATAAGGGCACATGGACACCTGAGGCTCCCAACGTTTCCATGGGAAATACAAACACCTGTTTAATTCCCACTGGATTTCAGATCCAGCACTTTTATTATGCCAGCCCTTCAGCTGGAGCTGTGCCCTGCAGCTCCAGGGCTGCAGCAGAAAATGGAGCTCCTGAATCTTTATGGGAAGTCCAACAAAGTGGTGAAGAATGAAAATCTAGGAGGGAGGAATCGAAGCAGAGCTGCCACCGATGCTGAGGTAACTCCTGAGACTCCAGGAGGGGGAAAAAATCTGCCTTGGAGCATTATTACCACTTGATCACATCGGTGGAGATGGCAGGAACTGTCAAAACACCAAAACCAACCAAACAAAAGAGATGCAAAGTGGTCAGTGCCATCCTGGCTGACACTTTGTTACTGCCATGGGCACATATCCAGTGGCAAATGCAGTGCCTGGAAGTTATTTGGGAACAAAACACGGCGGCCAACATGTTGCTACACAAAATTGATATTTTGCTGAGGCTCAGTAATTCCAGTGAGCAGCTCCCAAAGCGAGCAGGAAAAAGGCAGTGGAGGGAGATGTCACAGCCAGGGCAGCTCCTGATTGTTCCATGCCTTACAAACATCTTGTGCATCTGTTGGTATTTGAGTTCAGAGGGACTGATCCAGCACCAGCTGATGTTGATGGAGGGATATTCATTATCTTTAGGGGCTGCTGGATTAGCACCAGATTTATTAAACCTCTCAGCCAGGGCCCAGTTGGCCATTTGGGAGTTGAAAGTATCTTAATTATAAATTATCTACACTGTCACATGGTTGGTATTTTGACAGGTTTGAGGACTCTGTGAGTACTTTAGCAGGTAAAAAGGTGTCTAATACTGAAATGGACTTTCAGACAGGAGTGTGTAATGGTCTGCTTTTCGACCGAGGAAAATGCTTGATGTATTTTTGTGTTTTTAGCCTCTTGCAATGCATCATCTGGGGCATTTAAGCCTCAGTGTGTAGAACAGGAATTGTTCATACGAGATGAGAGGAGCTCTGGACACACAGGCTCAGATCCTGACTCTGCCTTCACTTGACTAAGCCATAACATCTCGACTGTATCTCTGTCTGCAAGGTATGGGTATTAATAATTCCTTATACAGGAGGAACATTATGAAACCCTTTATGATTTTAAGATCCTTCACTGGTAAATGTGATACTGAAAGGGTGGATGGAAAATGGAAATGTATCAGAACATTCCCTGACTTTTTCAACAACTGCTTTGCAGAATTTAACCTACAGGCTAACTCCCCATGAAATTTATTATTCACTTAAATACTGCATTGCAAGATTGTGTTCCAGCTGAACAATGTTTCCTACTGCTCTCTATCAGAGGAACAGTCTGCTGCAACTACTCCATAATTGTACTACTAATGTATACTTTATTAAACTCCTGCTGTTTTCTTGACTGGTTTATCTACTAAAAATAGTCTGATTAATAAAATGGATGTCAGATGTATCCATCTTGATGCATTTTCCCCGTGGAATTAGACAGTACTAAACAGTAATTTGATTTTTTTTTTTCCTTTTCCCGTTAGTGTTAAGCAATGTCAGTTATTCTCTGCAGTGGATTGCTGGGAGGATATTACAAATTTGAATTCAATTCAGGTTGGCAGCCATGAGAATTCAGGTGTTAGCTGGTCTGTTGTGCCATGGCAACCACAGAACTACATTAGGATGCCACTGGCCCAAGAGAACCCAGTCTGGATGAAGGCCCTTTGATTTTAACCTCACAAAATCTGAAAACACTCCGTGTCTCAATATTTGTCTGGGCCATTTACAAGTTCCCTGGAGGGTTCTGGGAGGAGAAACGGGACGTTGGGGAGGGTTTGATCATCCTCTCGTCAGCAGCCACGTCCCTTGGTTGGTTTGATGGCATCCCCCCCCCAGTATCTGCAGTGCTAGAAAATAAAAGTAGGATTGAAAATTCTGCTCACAGAAACAGTGTGTTAAATTAATCCACTGAAATAACACCACTGGATTCACTGGGATTCCTCCCCACCATTAACTGGTGGGGTTTTTTCCCTATGGAATGTAACAGATACTCAGCAGTCTGAACAATCAGGGAGTGGGTGTCACACAATCCCTCTGCACCTCCCATGGGGATGGCACAGTCCTGCTTCAAAAAAAACCCCAAAACCCCACCCTAAATAGGAGAATGAGGAACACAATCCTCTGCAGGCACCTGCACTTCTCTGGGGAGGTTCTGCCGCTGCCTTCCCAGGTTTTTCCCTGTGAGCATCCAGCCAGTGAAATGGGAATGCAGGTGAACATCAGTTAGGGGTTGGCATTGCCTTAGCTGGGCTCTGGGAGGATCCTGGGAATGCAGGTTATCATCAGTTCAGGTTTGGCATTGCCTTAGCTGGGCTCTGGCAGGATCCTGGGAATGCAGGTTATCAGTTCAGGTTTGGCATTGCCTTAGCTGGGCTCTGGCAGGATCCTGGGAATGCAGGTTATCAGTTCAGGTTTGGCATTGCCTTAGCTGGGCTCTGGCAGGATCCTGGGAATGCAGGTTATCAGTTCAGGTTTGGCATTGCCTTAGCTGGGCTCTGG